>JAUZSX010000019.1:1521269-1536594 GCA_034780655.1 Idiosepius hallami | reverse complement strand
AACTAAACTCAATAAAAGACTGAAAATTAACTGACCTTAAATAACCCACAGAGGTTGATAGGTCAAAAAAAAAAAATAAATAAAATAACCTGTCATCAAAAAAAATTGTTATTGGTGTTACATGAATCTATTTTCTCATTTTTTTTTTCTTTTTTTTTTTTTTTAACTTTAAGTGATTTTTTAAAATGTATAGGTATTTTATAAATTTTTATAACACAGCAAAGTTATTCCTTATAATTATCAGCCACCAAGTTACTTAGATGAATGTTCATATTATTTCCCATATGAACTGCTACTTCTGGCTTGTTTCAAGTTTTTGCAATCTCTTGCAGTAAATTAAGCAGATTCTTTTATTTCTTGAAGGAAAACCATTTATATTTTGTTTATTAGAGGTTAATTTTTTCTAATTTGGCCTTGTAATGCCAGTTCTGCTTTTACTCTTTCTCTCTCTCTCTTTCTCTCTCTAAGTAAAATATGATTTGTTCTTTACCATGAATTCTAGAATTATGTTGTAAACTAATATAAAATTTTACAAAAGTTTTGATAATCAGATTATATCAAAGGTACTAAGTTAAAACAAAAATTGATTAACCCACATTAAATATTTTATTCAACTAGAATGAATATTCTATTCAACTAGAATAAATATTCTATTCAACTAGAATAAGCTACCAAGATAGAATAAAGTAATTAAAAACATTCTATAAAATTTACTGAGGTACTTTTAAGAAAAGCCAGAGTGACGGTGCAATAACTAAAATATAATTACATCAAAAGACTTTGACAATACTGAATTAGTAATGAGTACTAATATATTAAAACAACAAATTTTAAAATCATTTGCCACTTAAAGATATTTATGCTTTAATGGTTTGAATATTGGGACAAGTTAGAAAAATATTGTATTTCTATATTATATATCAACGTATTCAACATTATATTTACAAAAGAAAACTTGCCCAAACATTAGCCACTTAATTTTTATTTTAAGACTAGTTGAAAAATATCATTAGTGGTTAAATCAAACATTTTTTGCAATTATCAAAATTTTCTTTTCAAAAATCATTTTGAAAACAATTGCCTAATGATCATTTGATAGAAAATAACATTTTTCTTCTATGAACAATTATTCTATATTTTTATTTGTTTATTATTTCAACAAACTTTAAAAAACAAATTGAATTAATCTGTAAAAGTGGCTCACAAATCATATCTATCTTGATACTAAATGTTGAAATGATTTTTAATGCCATCACGTCTAGTATACTATATTTGTGTATGTATATATATATATATATATACATATATATATATACACACACACACTTCAGCTAATGTACGTTTTTGCTATCTTTTAGTTGTCCTTCACAAGAGATTTGACTAATGATAATAAAGTTATTCATTCTTACTATTTTTCTAACTATGACTACTCTAGATAGGTAAATAATTACTTGAAGTCTTCTATTCAGTTCTATTGAGTGATTTAAGAACTCTCATGAATACTTGATATAGTGATTTATTTTTTTCATTGCAGAGTTTCATCTGTGACATGCTTAGCTCATGCCAGCAAAACATATAGCAAAGGTACGAGAATAAAAACCGCTCACCCTGGCTGTCTGGAACATTATTGTAGAACTGAATGCTATTTTAATTGTATATGTATGTATATATATATATATATATATATATATACACATACATACATACATACACACATTTTTTAAAGGGGAACTGAAGAATATGCTAATATAGATTTATATTGAATAACATTTGCGTGTTAAACTGAAATCTTTCATATTTTAATTTTGATAGAGAAACACTTAGTCAAGTAGTGATTTACTGAGTTTGTTTTTTAGGTATATCTATAAAGCTTTTTAAGTATTTTGAATTTTCTTTTTGTTAAGTACTTGTAATTTTGTTATACCTTTTTTTTGTTTTTGTTTTTTTAATATTAATCTAAACTTGGTTTTATAGATGTTTAGTATATACTTGAAATGAATTTTAAGTGTTGGATTTGATGTAGGTACTTAAAATTATTTTTTTGTTTTTTTATTCTTATCTATAAATGATATAGTTTACTATTTTCTTTTTATATTTTTTATAACATTTTTCACATTAAATATAATCACTCTTGATAAATGCAGTGTTGTTCAATAAACATCTATTTCAGTTTCTCTTTAATTATTCTACTTAAGCCTTTATTTCTATTGACCCTCTTACTTATTTTCCCACCAGTTTTACATTTGAAATATTATCAAATTAAGGTTATAAAACCCTTTACAAATAATTGGAGTAATTTTCAAAATATTCCTTTTAAAGAATATTTTTTAACTAAATTTTGCTCTTAAGGAAATTGAACCTTAAGTTCAACCACACAAGAATTTGGAGCCTTAAGTTAAAATCAGTTCCAGAAAGAAATTTATGAATGTCAGAAGTAGATATAAGTAATTTAAATGTTTACCAAAAGATTGTTTTAATGAATTTAAAAGGTTTTTTGTTTAATCTAAAGAGTATTGAAAATTTCATTTGTTTTAAAATTATATACTAAAGTAAAACTCATTTTAAAGAACTTTTTCAGCTTTTGAATTTTAGTTAATAAATAGTAATGCTTATTTAATTGTATGTATATGATTGCAAAAGGTTTTTCTACTAGTGTTAATTATTTTCCTGATAGACTTTGTCATAATTTGAATTAATGTTGTATCTTAGGCTTTGAAAACCTTATTGACAATCCTAAGTTTTTAAGGTTTTTTGCTATCTGTTTTAGCCTTCAGAATTGTTATTAAAACTGAAGAGAATTGTGTACATCATATGGCTTCCTTTATTGCATCAATCACAAGACAACATTTAAAGATAATGATGAATTTTAAAAGCAGGCATCTACAAATGATGTTAATTGTTCTGCTAAGAAATGATTTTTATAAAGGTTTTGAAATACATATGATTATCTTTGAAAACTAGAATCCAATACTAGATTTTTTTTCTTTAAAGTATAAATGAAGAAATTAGGGTTTTTTTCAGCTTTTGATACTATTATTCAATGGCTAATTTTCATTTTTTTTTCAATTCCTGAGAATATAAATAAACCTGTGTTACTTGCTCTGATGTAAGGTTTAAATGGTGCTGTCATGCGAAAAGTCTATTCACTGAAATTGAATCTGTACAGAAGAAATGTAAAAGTAAAGAATTTATCATAAATGATTTTTAAAGAAGGATTAGAACTGTAGATGGTATGTATGTTACATTTGCAAGGAAGCATTACTTATTTTGCAGATAGCAGATCTATTCCATATTGTGAGAATTGAAAGTTAGCTTTACAAGATTTGCATTCATTTTCTTGGGCTTTTTCAGTCAATAGATTGGTCTGTTAATTTTTAGATTGTAATTTACTTTTATTGTAAGTTTATTAATAAGCTATGACTGGAATCTAATCATTATTAACTATACTGGTTAAAATATTTAAATTGCAAAACAAAATTTAGTAATGGGATTAACAAAAATATTTAGATCTTTGCATGCATTTATTTTTCTAATGAAAATACATAACCTATATTTAGTGTCACTATTATGATAGTTTACGGCTTGAAAAATTTATGTATGAGTGTGTATATATGTGCATATGCATATTAACGTACTCCTATACATATTTATAATGTTAGATAAGATTATGTAAATAATGCATGCTCCTAAAACTCTCCAATTCTAGCACTCATTCTGTTGATTATTTTATCTTCCAGAGTTGGATCCTAGTCCTGCAGACAACTGGTTTCACTCAGATTTGATAAGTGCACATACCAAAATCAGTACCTGATGCAAGTGTGATATGTACTACTAAAATCATTTGTCAAAAGAAAATATGAAATTGACAGCCATTTAGATGTCCTGGGAAGTTTGAAATTATCTCTCTTCTCATAGTAGTTTCTCACCAAAATGCATTAGGTTACATGAATTTATAGTGACATTTTAATCAAACTGAATAGAATTATTTCAAACTTTTCTTTTCATATAAATCCCATTTGGTGGCCTATTTATCAAATCATGAAAGCAAAATAACTTTGTTTTTAAAAAAATATATGTATGCAACAGTGTCTAGAGAGATAAAATATTATAATGATAATATAGCTAAAATATATTAATTTACATAATATTAAGTCATTAAGAATGAAATTTGTGATTTTAAACTGATACTTTATTGTACAATATTATAAGCAAAATGTTCAATTAAAATATGTACTTTAGGCATCTGTACATTTCTGCCATCTCATTGATAGTTTAATTATGCCAGTAACTAAGAATTGAAGAGAGCAAGAGGCAATAAAATCACTGATGGCAATGTTTTTTCTTTGTAAAAAGTTGTCTAATGCTTGGAATGAATGGTAATCAGTTGGTTCTAAGTCTGGTAAATAAGGTGGATGAAAGAGTAGTTTTAAATTCCATTGCTGTATTTTGATTAATGTTTTTTGTGCAATATGAGATCAGGCATTATCCTGCAAGAGGATTTCTTGGTCTCTTTTCACTAACCTTGATTGTTTAAGTGTTTCCTCATCATTTCATCCACTTGATTGATTTATGCATCCACTGTTATTGCCATACCAGATCACATGAAATTGTAAGGAATGATACCAATTGAGGACCACTAAACTAAGACCGTCAAATTCTTTTGATGGAACTCTGGTTTTAGATCATGTTTCAGGATTTTAGCTTCATCTAACAACCTTGCTGAGCATTTATGATTGTTGAAATGCTATCCTGGTCTGCAGTGACAGCAGGAAACAAAGTCTCAAGGCATGTCAAATAAGGCTTGTTCCATTCCTACACTACCCACTTGTCCAGGCTTTTCACTTTTTCTGTTTCAAATTGACAGTAGGAATGGAAACATTAATGCTCTCTGTACGCGTTCTTTGAGATGTATCCCTCTTCCTCTATTGCTTTCAGCTCATCCTTATCAATCTTTCTTGCAGGCATACAACAGGATTGATATTTATGATAGAAATAATTAGGTTGAAATCTTTCAAAATATTGGTACACAGTTCTCACCAAATACCTTATTAATGTTTGACGGTCTGAGAGGCATTTGTCCCCTGATAGAATATGTTGTAAACAACACAAATCTTTGATTTATCCACCAGTTTAAGGACATTTATTTTTAAATATCCAAATCATAAAATTAAGAATTTAAAACAGAAATATGTGAAAAGTCTACAAAAAGTGATTAATAGAAATGTATATTTCATTCTTAATGACCTAATAGTTTGTTTTTTTTTCTGGAATCTTAAACAAAAAGAAGTCAGCCTCTCTTCATACATAAATTAATCATTTGAAGATTTAAACTATTAGCATTAATATCCTTGAAATATGGCTGCGGAGAATATCATCTAATAGAAATTTGTTAAACACTTATTAAAATTATTTAATTATTATTTCAGAATTCAATGGATAATTAGAACCCTATACATAGGCATCAGATATTTAATATTATAAAAATTTATTTTGATTATAAAAAATAATGGAATACATTACTTTGTAATTCTCTATATCTGCACCTAAAGATGCAGATATTGAGCAATGAGTAATTTTATTCTTTCTACTATTTTGAATTTTGTTATAGAATTTTTAATTATCTAATTATATGTAATAACAAAAACTCTTAACTTTCAAACAAAAAAACTTTATTATTTTTACGTTTAAAAAAAAAAAATTATAATCCACCTATTGAAAATTGATTTGATGATCAATAAATTTTATATATCTTAAGCTTGTATTGATTTCAACATTAGGACTATTGCTTTCATCTTATCTTAAATGATAGATGTACAATATTTTAAAATATGGCTGCCTTCAGTTTCTTGTTAACTGTCAACTGTAGCTTTAAACTTAGAAGCGTTTAGATGTCATACACCTATTTTTACCTGTTGTCAGACTGAAACTATCACTCACCTGTTGCCAATCACTTAAAATTGTATTTGCCAAATGCCTATATTTGTTGAATTAGAAATCAAAAATATAATTAATGAAATGAGAACAGTCTATCCCCTTGGATTGAGTAAAGGGTCAGTTTATAGCTTTGTTGAAATTTTAAAGTTCACAGATTAGATGAGAAATATTTGAAATGTTACACAGTTAAGATGAGAACTATAATAATACTCTACATAATACAGGCTATCAATCCATGTCATGAATATTCAGACATTTTGACTTAATGCCTGTAATCTACATTAGCATATACCTGTCCATGACCAGACCAATCAGATTTTTATCTAAACAACTAACAATAGTCTATAGGGTTTTTTTAGTTATTTACTCTAATTTGCAACCCATTCTATAAAATGTATCAATTAAAATCAAATAAATTAAACCTAATTAAAATGTTTATTAGGATTATTTTGATTTGCTGCATAAATTTAAGAAATTATCTCTAAATGAATCCAGTTTAAATTCTGTAAAATATTTTGTTTTTAAATTGGTTTTGTCAGATAATTTGAATAAATAACATAAAAAAAGTTTGCAATAATTCTTTTTGAAAGTTGAGAAAATGGAATAGAATAAACTTTCTAAAATCCAACCTGTTTTAGCAACTATCGCTAAAATGCTCAATTTAACAAAGCTTTTATCTAATATATTTATGGATTGCTGCAAACAATGCACGTTTAATGTTTCTTATGGTAGCTTTTCTGTCTATATTTAAGCATATTTTTTAGATCAAATTTTATTGTTTTTTTGTTTTTTGCGGGAAATATTTTTCAGGAACATACGGGATCTATGTAGATCTATTTATAGTTTTTGTCATGTATTAATATTTATTATGTCAAATGAGTATAATTATTGGTTTAATTGAAAAATAATGGATTTTTCTTTTTAAAAGTTTGTGTTAATAGCTTGAATATTGGCCATTTTAAAAATAAGAATTTAATCTCAAGGCTAATGGTTGTATCCTTTGTAAAGATCTTATGATAACCAGTGGCATATTTTTGCAGGTTTTGTTTCAGAGATAAATTTCAACAAAGTGAATTAAAAATTTATTTGTCATAAACTTAAATGTCTACTTCAATCCAATAAAAGTTCTTCTATTTTATTGGTAAATGTATTTACCTAAATATTTTTTATATGATGGATCATTAACTTGTAATTTTCATTTTATTTTTATAAATCGATGGGATTTCGAACTTAATGGTAACATTTTTTCTATCTTTAAAAATAGTATTGTTATTTACACATGAATGCAATAACTCCATTAAATGATGCTGTTTTTTTTGTTTTTTTTTTAGAAAGAATCAAACTTGTATCCATTCAATAATTATCAAATGACTAAAACGGTATAAAAGAACTAAAAGGTTGCTCAGAAATATAACTGATTTAACAATGTTTGGCTGTTCTGATTTCCATATAATAATACTCATGAATATCCAGATGCCAAAATTTAATATAATAATTATGAGATCCAAAAATATACAGCATTTTTAATGCTTTGGCATTTAATAAAGTTTTCTTTTTCTAAATTTAATATATTAAGAATTTTAAATTGAGAAAAGTTAACATGTTATTTTCTAACTAGTAATAAAAGTAAGTTTAATTAAATCATAGAGTTAATGTATATATCTCTTTATTCAAATGTTTCAAAGATTTCTTTCTGGTTTGCAAATATTTTTGACCTACTAGGCTTTTTCACATCTTTTTGGCTCAATAGTGATTGCTATAATTTCAATAACTTTGTTTTTATCCTTGTTTGCAGTCAGGTTTAACCTCTGTTATTGACAATATAATAGATTTATGTGTGTATAATAATATATATATATATATATATATATATATATACAGGGGTTGGACAACGTAAATGGAACATAACACTATTTAGTACTTAAAAATCTGGATGGGTGTTCTCACTATTACATTGTTTATGAATAGGTTTTTGCTACTATATTGTATATTTTCCATTATATTCCAAATTTGATATTTAGGTAAAATGTTTGAACAGATTTTGAAAAGGGGCAAATTGTTGGTACCTGCATGACAGGAGCTTTGATCACCAAAACCGATGAACTATTCCGAGAGCTTTGCAAAAACATTTAAGATGATAACACAATTCGAAAAACAAGGAAAGACTTCCAATAATTATACCAATGCTGGTCGGATTCCCAAAGTCTCTGATAGAAATTAGTGATTGTTAAATCACATTTTCAGGAAAAACAGCAAACAATGACGACTGAGGCATGTGCAGAGTTAAATAAGCATCTAAGCAATCTAATTTCTAAAAAGACTATTGGTCATGAATTCCATAAAGCTGAATACCATTGATGAAGCGGCATCTGAAAACTCTTTCTTCTCAAAATGTTAAAAAGCAGATGATGTGCCAGAACCACAAAACCGGGTCTTAAGATCATTGAAAGCAAGAAATATTCACTAGTGTGTCCAATTTTACTTTGGTTTGAGTTTATGTGTGGAGGCTGTCTAAAGAAGCTTTTAAACTGGAGGAGGATCAGTAATGGTTTGGGCAACCATATCGTGGAGTTTCCCTGGTCCAATTGTTGCCTTTCTTAGCCAGATCAACAGCAGAGATTATCTGAACTTTTTGCCGACCAGCTGCATCCATTGTACCAAACTCAAAAGGTGATGGCATCTTCCAAGACGATAATGATCAGATACACATTTCTCATATCGATAGAAATTAGTATGAAGAACTTTAAACTGAGCTGGAACATATGGAATGGCCTCTTCAATCTTTGGATACCAATATCATAGAATATTTGTGATTTATACTTGAGTCACAAGTCAAGAACTGCTACCCTCCACTTTACATCCTAGATGAGCTGAAGCAGGTTTTGATGCAAAAGTGGCTGAAAACTTTGATGGAAGAAGTTTAAGAAACTGTATGATTCTATTCCAGATTGTATTGAAAGCTAAAAAGGGTCCAACTCTTATGTTGAATAAAGTTTCACCAAATTTAACAAGTGTTCCAATTGTTTTGTTCAACCCCTGTGCGTGTATGTATATATCATATATAATGTACATATAAAGTTCTATTTAGCATGGCCTTTCCATAAAGTATTTTTTTTTTTTTTTTACTGGGATCTGTTGTTTCAGCTCTTTTTCTTTCTTTCTTCAAGTTAATCTGATGGAACAAGTTCTTATCATACACCTACTTGAAACAGATTTTAATTTGGATTTGACTTTAGAATTAGTTGAACTCAAAATTTGATAACCTACATCATCATTAATAAAAAAAAATTCAATTATAATGATTTGGGGCATTTTTATATTCTGAAAATATTTTTAAGAACATTAGATCATTTTTGAAAGATTTTAAAATCCACTTGAGTAGCATATAATACATATTTAATTTAATATATTGTGAGACTGAAGAAATCTGAATTTTTGACATGTTTTATTTCAAATATACTAATTTGACTTGGATGTAAAAAAATATATTCATACAGTTCATGAAAAATTTGTTGAGAAAAAATGTTCTCCACTGTGATAGCCATTACTATATATTTTGGTTTATTAGTCAACTCACAAAATCTTGAGTTAATCTTTAATTTTATCTAATACCAAGATTTTATTTATGTCTAACTAAAAAGTGGATTGTTTCACCAAAATATATTGTTAATATTACTTGATTATGATAATCTCTGAAAGAAAACACCTTGAACATTTTCTAATCCAAAATCTAAAGCTGTTGGCATCAAGTGAATTTCTAGATTGTTGCAAAACCTTAAAGAATTGTATTAAATGAATTTGTACAAATATGGAATCTGAAAATGGGATAGATCATCACAAGAAGAAATGGTAATGTATGTAATCATGGTTGGTTTTAAAAAAAAAATTATGAAAAGTACAATTCTCTGTTGAAGTAAGGCAACAATTATCTGGTTTTGAAAAAAAAAGTACCTTTATCCAAATAAACCACTCTTTTTTGGTTAAAACAAAATTACCATGTAACTGATATTTAAGAAATGATTTCCCCTAAAGCCAGATCTAGTTTGAATTATGATATGCTAAAAAAAAATTTAAAAGTGGAACACTGCAAAAGTAAAAAAGAAGAAATCTTGAATAATTTGGAAGTGAATGAACAAATTGAATAATTAAAAATAATACTGAAAAAAAAAAAAAAAATATATATATACCCAAAAATTGACTGTAAAGGGTGAAAATAGGATAATGTTTTTGAAGAGATAATCTTCATTCCTGCATGTCATACTTTTTTAAAGTGGATACTTCTAAAAAAAAAAGTTGATTCACGGTTAAACTACTTAATAGATTTTTTTTGTCAACCGCATTCAATAATTTTAATTTGTTTGAATAAACTTTTTTTTTTTTTCAGAAAAAAAAGCAGAAGTCGAGATCGCAGTAGAAGCAGAAGTCGGGACCGTAGAAGGTAAATTTAAAAAAGACATTTTATAAAAACTGTTAAATATTAAGTTTTAAATTTATAATTGTTTATGAATTTATCTTGAGTTATAATAGTATAAAATTTCCATTTAGTAAAGCTTGTAGTTTAATACAGTGTTGGGACTATTTCTAAATTTATTTCAATTCCAGGAAAATATTTATTTCTAATTCCAATTCCTTGAATCCTTATCTGCTTAGGTTCTACTTGTATTTAGGAAGGATCCCAATTTTTAGTGATCATAATGGAATTCTGACCTTATTTCTTCTAATTCTATTCTCCATAAATATTGCTAATTATTTTCCTTTTATCAAAAGAATTTAAAAATCCAATGCCTGCTTTCATTAAGATAAAAAAAAAAACGATTATGATTTATTGAGGGAAAAAAAAAAAAAGCTAAGAAACTACAAAAAAATCAAAATCAGTTAGTCCCCGCCCCGTCCAGATTTACTGTGTTTGTTTCACTGATTAAGTTGAAGTGGGATTTTTTAAAAAAAACAATGAGTTGAACCTAAAAAATAAAAGGAAAAAAGAGCGACATCAAGACTATACATTTTAATTTCTTTGGTTTTATTTTATAACTAATTTAAATAAATTGCTACATTTCTCTTGCTGGGATTAGAAAAATGGGGAAAGTTCGTTTTTTTTTTTTTTTTTTGAAAATTGATTTAAAATAATTATATTGAAGGAATAGAAAATCTAAGCTATTTATTTAACGATGTGATTCCAATTCTCCCCAAAATTCACAATTCTTACGATTCCGACTAATCGTCCCATCACTATTTAATACCTAAGAAATGTTAAAAATCCTTTGTTTTTTTTCTGCAGAAGTCCTGACAGGCGTAGTCGACGTGATCGAGAAAAAAAACGAAGTCGAAGTAGAGACAGACGTCGTAGCAGAGATCGTGACAGAAGACGAAGTCGTAGTCGAGATCGGCGTAGCAGAAGCAAAGAAAGATATGGAGGTAAACGTAGCAGAAGTCGATCCCCATATAGAAACAGACGTGGTGAAAAACCTTATAGGCGTAGTCATAGTCGGAGTCCAATGCGATCATATGAATTTGTTCGGTAAGTTTTACTAATTATGTTATCAATATTTTTATTTCTTTTCTCTCAAATGAAATTAGTTTAAATTGAAGTAAATTGATCTATGAATGGTGGATTGACATTTTTCTTTTTACTTCTCAAGGGAACCAGGCCCTGAACTTTCTCCAGAAGAACGTGATGCTCGCACTATTTTCTGTATGCAGCTTTCTGCAAGAATTCGACCACGAGATTTGGAAGAATTTTTTTCCTCCGTAGGAAAGGTAAAAACTAAAAACCTACTTTATTATTGTATAGTTGCTAACTATTATCCTCATATCATCCTTGTCATTGGTCTCTGTAAACATTTCTGATGTTTTGGGATTTAATTATATCACCTTTACTAAAGGAAATATAGAACCATGCAATAATTGTATTCTCTAAGAGAATTTCAGCAATCAAATTTGGTTTATAAACTTGTCACTGATCTTTAGATATAGTCATTGCTATAACTTAACACAATATCCCATTTTTGTCTTTTTAAACAATGATCTATGAAATTTGTATTGATATAAAGTGTTTTTACTTTTCCTAATAATTCAGATATCTTTATGATTTTATTTTTAGGTTCGTGATGTTAGATTAATTACAGACAATAAAACTCGCAGATCTAAAGGCATTGCTTATGTTGAATTTGTGGATGTAGAATGTGTCAACAAAGCTCTTGCTTTAACTGGTCAGCGCTTATTGGGAGTACCTATAATGGTACAGCCTTCCCAAGCAGAAAAGAACAGAGCAGCTAATGCTACAGCTACTTTGCAGAAGGGAAATTCAGGTCCAATGCGGTTATATGTTGGATCATTGCACTTCAATATAACTGAAGAAATGCTGCGTGGAATTTTTGAACCATTTGGAAAGGTAAATTTTTTTTATAAGAAATATCAATTCATTTTTTTAACCTGTATTAGGTTTATATTACCATTTTTAAGTTTTGTTCATCCCCATAATTTTGCTTATCCTTCTGTTAGTTCCTTTAAACTTCCAGTTGAAAAAAATTAGGCGAGATATGCAGTCAGAACAATATAGAGCTATTTATAAAGATACTCTCATAAAATTCTGTCCCTTTGCAAGAAAAATAAGTCTTTCTACTTTTTATGCTTTTATACCCATTTGGTGTTATTTCAAGCCATGCACAGAGACAAGTGATACTTCTTTGATTATTTAACAATACTCACTTTAAAAACTATTCAATATATCATATTATATCTATTTTAGTGTTCATTTCTTATTGTATAATATGACCCTTTATAAGAATTCAATTGTTTTTACTTCCAAATTAGCATAAAGCTGATTTACAACAAAAATGCTGTCATTTTCCATAGAACCTCCCACTATGAATATAATAAATGAAAAGTACTTTCAGAGAATTACCATTTTCTTTTCTAGATTGATGACATAAAATTGATTAAAGATCATGAATCTGGCAAACTCCAGGGCTATGGATTCATTACAGTAAGTATCCACTCAGTTCTTATGATCTTGTATTAAATTTTTACAGCTAAGACGTGAATAAACAAAACTTAAACATTTTCTAAATCAATTTTTATTCCTCAAGTATTAGAAATTTAAATTTGAATTTAAATAAAAAAGATTAATTCGATTTAACAAATGGTTGAATTAAATTTAAATAGTTAATATTTTTTTTTTTTTTTTCATATTGACAAAACTATATTTTTTTATGTTTTGTTTTTTCACTTTTTATTTTTTTTTTTTAATCAGTTCCATGATTCTGAAGATGCTAAAAAGGCACTAGAACAACTGAACGGGTTTGAATTAGCAGGAAGACCAATGAAAGTTGGACATGTCACTGAACGGACAGCAGACAATCAAGTTGCATCAATACTGGACAGTGATGAAATGGATAGAGCTGGGATTGACCTTGGAGCAACTGGTAGACTTCAACTTATGGCAAAACTTGCAGAAGGTAAGTAGTTTTTCTTTAGTTTCTATATTTTATAAAATAGGATTTTGTATATTAATAAGTTTTCTGTAAAATATACAAATTATCAGTTTTGATCTTTTTATGAAGTAAAATGTATTTTTAACAAATAAAAGTAAGAATAGCTTATAGAATTAGTAGAAAGAAAGAAAAAAAATATTTGTTTTTAGAATGAAAAATAGAAATGCGTTAATCTTTCTTGTTTGTATCTGTTTTTTAGGAACTGGTTTCCAAATTCCACAGTATGCTGCCAATGCTCTCAATATTAATTCATCAACTGATGCTGCTACTCCTCCTCCTCCTCCCCCAGCTCCCCCATCCACAACACAGTCGCCAACATCTAATGCCTCTACAAATGCTGCTGCAACAGCAGCAGCAACGTTAGTAGTACCACCCAATTCTACAGCTGGAGCTGCTCCACCAGCACCAGCAGCTAATGGACCACCAATTCCAACTCATTGTTTTATGCTCGCTAATATGTTTGATCCTTCTTCGTGAGTACTGGTTTTTCTTTATTTTCATTAAATTTTTTTCTGCAATAATAATAAGTTATTATCTTTAAAAGCAGTAAGTTCTCATCATATTTATTTAAGTGTATCATCTATCCAGCCATAAGAGGTGTTTATGTAACTTGAATACACTTAATTAAAACCCTATAAAACAAAATTATTAAAAAGTAAAATAAATTTTCATTTTTTCAGTGCTTATCTAACCTTTCCCTCTCTTCATTAACATAAACTTTACTTTCTCCACATTAACAAACATTAGGAGAAAATCTCATTCATTGTTTTTGAGTTAGAGATTAGATTAAACTAAAAAATATTATTTTCACTCTTCAATATAATTGTTTATTTCAAAGATTTTTGTAAGCTCTTTATGAAAATGAATTTAATCAGAAATATTGGTTTTGTTTTCAGAGAATCTAAAGTTAATTGGGATCAAGAAATTCGAGATGATGTCATTGAAGAATGCAATAAACATGGAGGTGTTGTGCATATTTATGTTGATAAAGCTTCAGCTCAAGGCAATGTGTATGTAAAATGTCCCAATATAGCTGCAGCTGTGGCATCAGTCAATGCATTGCATGGTCGTTACTTTGCAGGTAAGATTCTTGAATTGCAATAAAATAAGTTAAAATATAAACTGAATAGAAATGAGATATTCTAATTAAAATCAATATCACAGTAGTTAAATCTCCTTCTGAAAAAAAATTATTTTCTATTATAATCCAGTCATTAAAACTAACCTTTTTGTTTTCCCAAAACAATTTTAAGTTTCAAATTTATTATATTTATATTTAAGCTTTTCCTTGCTAAAGTGTGAATTTAAAGAAATTAATTTTATTGTTAATGTCAATTACTAGCAGCAATAATGATGATTATGATAGTAATAATAATATCGGATTAAGTATTAGAATTTATTTCATTCAATATTGAAATAATCATAGGACTTGTTGAATTTCTGGTAGAAATCCTAAATTGAACTGTTTGACTTAAAATTCCTTAATAAAAGTTTATCTACAAATAAATTAGTTTATTAAATAAATCCTAAAATTATTTCTAATATATTTTGTACTGTTTTAAAAGAAATTCGCTTGTATAATTGTAATATTGTTTTTCTCTTGTTTTGTAGGTAAATTAATAACTGCTGCCTATGTCCCATTGCCTAATTATCATACACTTTTTCCTGGAGCCAATCATGCAAATCAATTATTATTGCCTTCAACTCAATATAGTTATGGAGCAGCACTTTATCCAGGAATGCCTCCAAATATTGCTCGGTGATCCAAACTTTACTTCAGCCTCATTATCTAAAATATCTATACCCCCCTCCCAGTTTTTTAACCTCTTACAGTAGTTTTTTTTTGTTTTTTTTTCCCTTATCATTTTTGCTCCTTTTTTTTTTTTTTTTTTTTTTTT
>JAUZSX010000019.1:1485063-1518724 GCA_034780655.1 Idiosepius hallami | reverse complement strand
CTTTCTTTTTATATTGAATAATTATTCTTTTTTTGTTTTATTTTATTTGGTTTTGATTTGGGTTAGGGTTAGGGTTTTAGGGTTAGGGTCTAGGGTTAGGGTTAGGGTTAAATAAATAGTTCTAATTTATTTAAATATTTTCTTTGTTTACTTCATTTCAATTAAATCAAGTGTTTACGTCAAAATCGTATTTCCCATTACCAAAATAATAACACGTGACTTGACGTTGAAAATGCGCAAGTGTCCCCGACAGATTTATGGTCCCTGTTTTCGAAACGTACGGATATTAGTAAAACACTGCCGATTTAACACAGTGCAAATGTCCCGGATATATTTATTCCAAATAACCGACCTGAACTGAACAGTGAACAAAAACAACCACCGAAAAAAATCCGAGGGGGCGCTAAATATATTTAACATAATCACATAACATTTCACGCAATGTTTATTATGTTTCTAAATTATCACTTTATCTTGAGAGTGTGATTAAATGTGTCTGCGTCTTGTATCACCGTGAAAAAACTACGTGAATAAATGTCTAGTGATTACTTGTCCGTGATTAACGGATAAGTTCCTCGGATTGCAGGGCAGGCCCGGAGTCCATTCCATCCATTTATCACACTGACTTTGCGCTCGCACTGCCAGCCAAAAAGGATCCTCCGTAAGTGGCCGAATACCTGCCAGGGATTATGATGTTGCTGGTCTGTGACTACTGTCTGCGGTTAAGGCTTTCTTTGGCGTTATGAGTTTTTGTTTTGTTTTGTTTTTTGTTTTTTTTTGGGGGGGGTTAAGTCACGGAAATGTTTTTTTTAACATCTCTTCTTAACTATAATAAAAAAAATAAACAATCTATTTTTGATTTTTAAAAAAGTTGTAATTTAAAGTTTAAATTACAACTTTTTTAAAAATTAGAAATTTAAAACTCATAAAAATACGAGTTAAAATATGGGTTTAAAATTTAAACCCATATTTTAACTCATATTTTTATGAGTTTTAAATTTCTATCTAAAAAAAGTAAACAATAAAGGTTTTGAAAAAACCTACGGTCAACAAATTTTAATTGCCATCGGTTGCTTGTTCGCACCAAAATGGAATGCACTAGGGGTGTATGAAGAATTTTTGATAAAAATCTTAAAACCTTTCGTTTGATAGTTTTTAAAAAGAAAAGTAAATACCTTTTCAAAATGAGTTTAAAAACAAAAACAATGTTAAAAACATCAACCCAAATTTAATCTTAAAATAATCCAAACCTAAACTAAATAGCAAAAAGCTAAACGCGTTCAGTATTATTAATAGCTTAAGGCAACTCGAACAATTCAAGGTCGATTATTTGTAAGGCCATCATCTAAAAAGAAACTTTTCTGAATCTTTTCTTGATAATCTGAAAGGGAAAATAAAAAATCTATTGACAAAAAATATTGTGTTGAGGATATATTTCTTTCCACAAAATAATTTAAAAAAATTGTTTGTGTTTATTTTTTGCCGATGTCGAAACAAATTTATATTTGTTGATTATATTGTTCCATAATTTTCAAATGCTACAATTTTGAATTGTTTAATAAATAAAATTGTGTCTATACATGTTTTAAAATCCAAATAAAAAGAACAAAAAATTTGCTTTAATAATATATACTAAAAATTCAATCGCATATCTATTGAATGGCTCGTTGGTCTAGGGGTATGATTCTCGCTTCGGGTGCGAGAGGTCCCGGGTTCAATTCCCGGACGAGCCCAAGTGTTTTTTGTTTATATCTCATTAAGTTATTAAACATTTCAATTTCTAATACAAATTTATGGTATTGATCCAATTTACACTTTCAAAAATTATTTATTTTAAATTTCCAAATAATTAGAAATTTTATTTATTTATTTTTTTTAGTCTCACTCACACTCACTAAAAATGAAGTTAGTTGTGGAGGTGGGAGTTCTATGCTTTTTTTGCTGTTTTTTTAAGTTTGGTTTATTTTGGTGAGAAGGGGGAATCTTGAATTTTACTTTCTCAGACACTACTTATTTAACTTACTTACTGATTGATTAAATTATTAGTGAATTAATTGAGTACTTTAAAGTAATTTATTGTCGGTTTCGGAGAATGAATGATTTTGGTAGGTAGGTCGTTCGTTGTCGATCTCCATTTTATTAACAGTAACAGTAACACCATTATTGCCGAATGCCTCAATAGGCAATAAGTAGGTAAGAGAAGAGCAGTGAGCACTCCCACTCACTACACAAAGCAGCAGAGCACAGTGATTGCAGCAGCACTCAGCAGCAGAGCACAAAACCAGCACCAGAGAGAGGACAAGACAAGCCACATTAAAACATTAGGTAAAGGTTCTTTGCACTGCAGCCGCACACGGTGAGATTAATGTGGTGCTGCTGCTGGTAAGTGGTTGGTGCTCTGGTGGTGCTGACTGGACTGGCTGGGACACTGCTCTGTGCTGCTGGCTGGTTTGGTACAATGGTACATTGGTACAGTGATGATACATTACAGTGTCAACACCTGGCGTTGACAGTGTGCGCCCGTCTGCGGTGGTGGTGGTGTGTGGGTGTGTCAGCGGCGCGGCGCGGTGGCGGTCGGTCGGTCGGTCACCGACCACAGTCACTCACTCAGTGCAGTCAGTCAGTCCACTCAATAGAGACAGTTGAAATAGGAAGAGAAGGAGGAACCGAGCTGCAACAGCAACAGTCACATATTTCTTGAAAATTTTCAACCAGATTAATAACACACAGCAAGCACAAACAGAACAGGACTCAGTCAGTCAGCACGTTCTGATAGTAACACACACAATAATCCTAAACACAACCACATACACCATACCACCACGCCCTGACCCTGCTGTCTGTTGTTAAGCAATTATAGAGAAATTTAAAAATAACCATACATGCTGGCTGCAGGCTGCAAAAGTGACAGTGTAACTAACTGCTGTGTGTGCTAGTCCTAATTTTAAAAAAAAACGTTGATTTTTAAAAGCTAAAATAGCTAAATTAAAAAAATAATATATTTGTTTGGTAATCTATTTGAAAAATCTCTCTCACTCCTTATGCCTTCAGTATGTTGAAAAGGGTGCAATTTGCCTTTTTTAGTATAAAGGGGTCCCAGCATGGGTCGGTATGTTGAAGAGGGTGCAATTTTCCTTTTTAAGGATAAAGGGCCCCAGGGCTCGGTCTGTTGAAGAGGGTGCAATTTGCTTTTTTAGGGTAAAAAGGCCCCAGGGGTCGGTATGTTGAAGAGGGTGCAATTTGCTTTTTTAGGGTAAAAAGGCCCCAGGGCTCGGTCTGTTGAAGAGGGTGCAATCAATCATAACAAAAATAATTCGGGTACTCCTGGTGGACTGTGTTTGTTCCAATGTTAAACTTTCTTTTTGGACCAAACACCAAGGTTTAGGTTTAGGGCCGAGTTTGGGCTGATTTTTGTTTAACAAGACATCAAAAAGAAACTTTAATATTGAAACCCATTTTTTCAGGAATACAAGATTCGATAACAATTTTTATGGAAAAGTGTTTTAACATGTTTTTGTGTCATTTAAAACTCAAAAGCAGCATCAACAGTTAATTCAAACACACAGATGTTTTGTTTCCTAGCACCTCTTGCATTTATTTTTTAGATGCTGTTTTTTGTTTGAACAATTAAAAACTATAAGAATAACCAGCCAGATTACGTAAAAGGGTCGATCAAGTAGTTCATTTATTTAACTTATTGTTGATTTATTTATTATATTGATTGAGATTTTTAGGAACTGCTTTTAATTGAAAGTTTTGATTCGTTCTTTAAAGATAGACAAAAAAGAAAAAAAGCTTACTGAGTTCATCTTGTATTATTCGCTCAAAAAGCATTTAATTCTTAACCAATTTCTTCAACAGTAAATAGTCCATCATTTCTAGTGACTGCACTGTTGTTGCACTATGCACTACTCTAGTGAGTGCACACCACACACCACACTGTAGAACACCACCACGACCACATATTGTGCCACATACAGACAGAAGAGCAAGCAAGCACGCTCAAGTACCAGCAGCAACAGTCAGTCAGCACAGAAGCAGCAGCACTAGCACCACCACCACACCACCACACCATCACCACACTACCGTGGATTAAAAAAAACAAACAAGCAGGAAAAAAACTTACTTAAAAATGAGAAAATTAATATCTCCTTAAATATAAATTACACTAATTTTTAGATTGTTTTCTTTCTGTATTTTTTAGCAGCCAATAATTGATTTTGCATTGGCAATATCGCATCCAACAACGACAAAATAAAACCTGTATTTTTTTTTTCATCTCACTTTTTTTCTCTTTTCTTGGAATTTTTTTGGTGCTTGCTTGACCTCGAGTTAAAAGTAAATGTTACTTGTTCACAAACCCAAACCGCAATATTTTTTAATTATTTTAATGATTTTTTTAACTTTTAAAACTTTTGATTTTTTTTACTTCAATGATTTCAAGATTATTCAAATTTAATTCCATTTGCTGCTGCAGCTGGAAGGTTCAAGTTCCAGCATCTTGAGAACTAAAATAACAACCTCTAAAACCAATACCATTTTTTTTCTAAAATCACGAAAATATGTACTACTTGAGAATTGAAATATTGTTGTTGTTTATGATGTTTTTCCTTAGTTGCACGTTAACTGACTGGTGTGTTTTTGTGTACCCACAGGTCCTAGATGGAACTGAATAAAACATACCTGGGTTGACAGAAAAGAAAATTTGGTTAAAATACGAAACTGTGAGAATACGAATCACGTGACATTAGGAATCATCCACCATGGCGGAAGGTAAGATAGATTCTTAAAATTTTTCATTGTATGAATCACGAACCTCTCAACAATTGTCAGATTTTTGGGACAAAATGGAAAAAAAATAGGATTTAAAACCCATTAAGTCTCAAAGCTATTTATATATTTTTGTATATCCTAGGTTAAATTGAATGTCAGTCATTTGTTGCATCGTATTTGAGATTGGCTTGGAAATAAGTTTATTTGACTTTTTATTTTTGTATCACTCATTTTAAGAACTTATGTCGCATTGGACATCTCGTTATTGATTTATTTATGTCAGTAGAGTCTATTAAAAGATTCTTAATGAGCTTAGTATAGATAATATTTCAAATATGACTATTTGTTTCATATTTACCATAAAAACCTTGACGCCAAAGAGAAAACTATAACAAAACAAAACAACAAAAAAAAAAAATAACAAAAAGAAACATTCAACAACAGCAACAGCAGTCTTGCTTGTTGAATAATTAAATATATGTTTTTATTGGGTTTGTTATTTATTTTTTTTCTTTCCCAATCGAAAAATCTTCTGTATTTGATTTTTTAAATTAAGTTTTGACTGTTTTACTAAAATGCCATGATTCTTGATTTTAACCTGATTGGATTTTTGGTTCATATTTGTTTACTTTTATGGTTAGGTTCTCTAGATACATTTATTTTTTAGAAAACAAAACGTTTTTCTGCGTAGCTTTTTTTTATGCCGAACTTTTGTTCTACATGAAATAAAATATGCTCAGGTTTTGACAAATATCAAATTCTACTTTCACTCACTTACCAAAAATCTTTACGCTTCTTCAATTTTCATTTTATTTAGTATTAATTGTTTTTGCCCTACGTGACGTTGTTGTTGGTGTTGTCTTTCAATGGAAATAATAATACAGTTCATTCATTAGATTACACTGTCAATACTACTATAAGTTTTCCCATTTCAAACTATTAATTCTCTATTTATTTATTCATTTATATTGATTTTAGAAAAAAAGGTTTTTAAATTGTTCAACCTAAAAAGAACGGACTCCCTAGTCCCTCACTTTCTAATTTTTACTTAATTTTCAATCTTAAAACCCGAACTTTTTCGATTTTTCTTTTGATGAAAATTTAGTGTTTAAAAAAAATGAAATATAAAAATGTAGAGGGGTCTGGCGTTTGTTATAGAATCACCAAAAATTGCACAGTAAGTGCATTCAGCCACACTAGGCATATCCGGCAGCGGCACTCACTAATTAAGAAACAAATCGAATGAAAACAAATAAATAATTTCATTTATATTCGATTTATCAGAAGATCTAAACAAAAAAAACCCCTTAATTTACTGAAAGAAGGTAAAAAATGGGTAAAAGTTTTCACCCTTAAATGGTTATACAATAAACAATGGATATTAATGTAAATGTAGTAGTCCTTTTTATTTTATCAAAACTTATCATTTGGATCACTCACTACAGTCTGTGTTAATTAAATTGACTAATTAAATATTACCCCACTCGAACCTAAAGGGCCGATATATCTGCCTTAGTAACCAAAGGCAAAAAAAGACGCACTGACTTTTCAACCATAATATGGTTCTTTTTATAGAATGACTGAGTGACTAATTGGTAATATCGCTATGTCAGGGTCGAAAGGTAGAGGTTGAAGTATCGTCTTGTGTGTATGTGTCTTCTTTTGCATTAAGTTGTTAGGGCCGTTATATCGGTTCTTTAGGGTTTAAAGGTTTAATATAAGATTTTTATTTATAATTTTCATTTGTCTATGAATTGAGTAAAAAAAAAGTTATCCATACTTTTACCTTAACATATTTTTAATGTATATTGCAAATCATTTTTGGTAATGAAGTGAAGGAGATGCAGTGCCCTCTGTCTTAAAATGAACACTTTCTTGAAGATGAAAACAGATGTCAATCATTTTTAAGAAAGTGGCACAATTAATGTAAAATAAAATTCATGAAGGAATCATAAATTTATTTGTGACATGTGACCATAGAATGTTTCAGAACTTGAAGCTAGAAGAAAATCATGGAAAATTCCATGATCTGCATATAAAAATCAACAGTCTAAAGATTATGACAGAAAGTGTCCAAAAACAACAGAAAAGATGTCAGAGAGACATGCACTCACTGAGGGTAAGCACAACTTGTCATAACACACGGCAGATAGTTTATTTTTGTTGACAAGTGAAATAGAGAGAGGAAAAAAGACTAAGAACCCTTAATACTTCTACAACAAAGAAAAAGGAAAACTATTAACTTATTTATGCCAACAAAAAATCAGCTGTGTTTTTCGTGTAAATTAGAAAAAAGCAATTAATTTCTTTATAAAAGCTTGTTGTTCATTTGTTTGAATTTCCCCTGCAGATTTCTTACACAACGTAACATGTATTTTTGGTCCTATTGGACATTTTGACTCACTAGAATAAAACTTATAAGGGAATAGAATATTTGTTTTGTAGTTTGTTAAAACAATTTTTGATAGTTGTCACTAGAATTAGTTGTAGCCTTTTTGTTAATTATTCCATTCATTGTAGGTGAGGTGAGCAAATTGCAGAATCACCTCAGTTTGCTTCGAGAGGAGTATGTCAAACTCCAAGAACGTCTGGCTGAAGTAGAGAAAAAGTACCAGGTCGCATTGGCCTCTTCAGGTCAGCCTGCAGATAGCAATGACGACAATAACTTTGTACCTCGACTGCTTAGAAAAGTAGCTGATTTGTTTAACAAGGAAACCTACAGGTAAGAAATCCATATCATTAAAAATATGTGCACTAGTGCACAAATTGGATTGCATTAGATTAATGAGATATGTAAAAACCTTTTTATGTGGATTGACAAAAACAGGTACCTTGATACTAAACCCTAACTAAATGTGATAATAGAGCAGCAAATAAGTCTATAAGCATTGCAGTCTGCTCAGCTGGCCTCAATAACTTATTTCTAATGTAGAAATATTAATAGTTTTGTATCATTTTTATACTTGATTGATTAATGAACCACTTATTATTTCATCTTGCAAGAGATTGTAGCTAACATGCTATTATAGTTTTGATTGATATTTAAAATTTTATAGTTAATTACAGATAGTAAAATAGCAATATTATTAAAGCCTTTAAGTGGTTAAAAAAGTAAAAATTTCATAAAGTTATGTTTAGAATAGAAATTAAGATTGATAATCACATAAAAATATTGTTAAAAATTTTCTAATGTCTTGGTCATTCACATAAGTTCTGATCCAGCCACTAAGAGTATATGAGACCTAGAAATGTTTTTGTATTTTGTTTGAGATCTTTAGTGAATTTTGATTCAACAAAGAATGTTTTTTTGATAAAAAATAACTATTAATTTTTTTGCATATTTCCAAATCCACTGCAAAAGTTCTTGTAAGAAAATAATTGTCAGCAACAAAGTACCATTGTATCATTGTAAAAAATTTACACATAAAAAGTAGAATTCAATCCCAATCCACAAATTGGCATAAAAGTAGTTTACTTTGTATATACCCATATCATGCTGATGTCTTTTATAATATTGTATCTTTTACTTCTATCTTCTTGTTTCAGTGATATAACCATTCTACTTGAAGGTGGGCAGAAAATCAAAGCTCATAAATTCATTCTTCAATCACGCACAGATGACTGGGCAAGTGGAGCTGATTTTACTCAAGTATCAGAACTGGACTTCTCAGGTTAAAAATCTTTATGAATTCTTTATTTCTTTTTCAAATTTATTATTTCCTACTTCTCATCTGTCTTTATCAAATGACTTTAGTTCATATTATTAACAAGCACTCTAAAATAACCCTTTTTAATAGTATCTTATTAAACTACTTAGATTATAGTAATAGATCAAATGGAATTAGGTTTATCTTTGAAAATTGTTTTCTTTATTTCTAATTTAAAACTGAATATGTTTATCAAATTTTCAGACTGTTGTCTTATTATCTTCATTATGCTTTGGATGATGAATAATTGTAAAAGTTGAAATTAAATTTGTAATACAATAGAACTAAATATAGATATTGGATTATAAAATATATATATGCTATTTGCATAATACAATGAATTAAGTCAGTGAGTTTCTACTATTCTTGGTAAACATTATCTGAGGATGAGGCTTTCAATACCATCCAAATGCAATTATAGCTTTGAAGACTTAACATTTCTACTTGTTCATAGCTAACATAATGAGAACAGTTTACCCTGTAAATTGAAAAAAGTAAAAGGTTTGAAATTTTCTGATGATTCTTGGGGTTGATCAAATGAAGAATTCATTGAATGAAATATTCTGAAGATAATTAAGATAAACAGCCAGATTCCTAAAACTCAATTCACAAATTATTTAACCTCATCTCAAGGAAGAAAAACAACCTAAAAATAGATATTTTTTACATTTGAATAGATTATTAAATAAAAAAATGAATGAAGATAATAAGCTAAACAGATTTGTATGAACAGTATGTTTGGATTTAAGTTTTTAAAATTGTTTCTACAGTAAAGTGAAAATATTTTTTTTTAAAGTACTGTAATTATCTTAAATATAATGTTTTTTTTAGTAAGATCCTGTAATTTAAATAATGGTTTTTCTTTTAAAATACAATTGTACCAATTAATATAATGTAATTATTATAATAATGCATTTCTTACAAAAACCTTGTTATAACAAAAAAATCTTTTTTTTTTCTTCTTACAGATATTAATTTTGATGTGGCCTATGCCCTCTTAAGATGGGTTTATACAGATCAAATCAACATCCAAGCTAATGAAACATTCCTACTTGACTTACTAAAGTTGTCTGCCAAATTTAAATTGCTCAGTTTGTGTGCCAGGTAAATTATGTCTCATCTTTTATATAAAGGTCAACCTTATATGTTTTGTATAATTTCTGTGGCAAGTTTTTAGAATTGCTTATGTTTTATAATGATTCTGACTTTTCACATCATTAAATATAGTTACAAAATAGACATGTCTTTAAATTAGAACTAACCAGTTAAGTTGATGATAAAATAAACTTGTGAAACTAAAAGGCTATTACATAATTTTGTTTGGTTTTCTGCTATGTATTAATGAAGTATCTTTTGTTAGTTTTCATATTAAGGAAACTATTTCTTTTAGCATACTGCTTGTTATGAAGTATTTTCCAGTATATTACTAACACATTAAGAAGTTTTGGATTAACTCTATTTTTATTTAGATATAAAGAGGAAAGATTGTAGGTTTTTGTTAGTGGTTTTAGCAGTCTGTACTTGACAAGTAGTTGATTGGAGTTAAATTTGCTTTGTTTCTTAAATATTGAAACATCTGATTAAAAATGCTTATTGGATAAATTTGTATAAATTGTAACATGAGACTATAAACCTAGACATTATCTTAGGTTATAAAAATGCCAGCCTCTTCATACAGTTTTTATTAAGAATTACAATGCATTTGTTTGGATGTCATCTTTTTTAAAATTATAATTGTTTATGATTTTGCAAAACATTTTCTGACTTCTATAAGGGCTCCAAAAATTTAAATATACGAAAAAACAAAATCAACATCTTGTAATCTAAAACATATTAATCACAGCATTGTTTTGTTTGAAAAAAAATCCCAGCATTACTCTGTTGTACCATTTAGCTGAAAATCAATTGTTCTTCTTCAGTTAGATGTTCTGTTTGCTGTGACTGGTTGATAAAAAGTATGAAGTGACATTCTAAATGCATTGTATTTTCTAACAGTTTTTTTTATAATTATTTACGTAAAATAAGATTATTGAATGCTTGAATAACTGATCAAAGCAAATCTATATGAATGATAATTTTTAGTTTCAGTTAACCAAAATATGTCAACCATACACTCTTCTTCATTGGCCGATCCTATTCTGTGTGTAGCTCTAAGAATCAACTATTACATGCTGGAATAAAAACAATGACAATTTGGAATATGAGATATCATAAATGATAACCAAATGCATTGTATCATTTGTATTGTTCTATGAATTTCAATGTAGCCATGAACTCAAAATAATTGGATAAGTGGTTGGATTTGTAAAATATTTTCAAACAATTGCTTATGTTCAAATGTTCATATTATGTAACAATTGGGTAACCTATTAAAATAATTTTGAATAGATTTGACATGTTGCATCACTTCAAGATTGTTGCCAGAATTTTTTCTATTTATATTAGACCGAAGTTTCTATGCTCAACTTTACCCAAGTGGGTATTTTTGTTTAACCAAAGCATAACATTTTCTTGAATATTGGTAAAATTTTCTACTGGATCTTATTTTGTAAGGAGTTATATAAGAGATAAGTAAAGTATATTAATACATATTCTTAAAAATGGATTCTTAAAATTGTTCAAGTGTAGTTATGTATTGAAAATCAATCATTCTTTCAAAATTTTTAGGTGTGAAAATGCTTTGATGTCTTTTGTAAATATGAAGAACTGCATTAAGTTTTATCAGTCTGCAGAAGAGATGGGTGCTGATATCTTGAAAAACCATTGCTCAGAATTAATTTCTAACCATTGGGTAAGTTTTTATATCAAATATTTGAACATCGAAACTGATAACTAAACACACTGTTTATTAAATATCAAATATATTTTTTTAAATATTTTTATGAAACTGGTTTTGAAATTTTAAACTCCTGCAGCAATAGTATTTAAATCTCTTAAATATTTAATTTTTTTAGCTAAATCATTATTTAAAGTTTATATTCAAGATACTCAATTTAATATTTTATGAAAAATTGACACTTTAAAGGTGATTTTCTAATTCCTTTCTATCCTCAATCATGTAAAAAGTTAATTAAAAAATTCCAAATAACTTATAATGAACATAGAAATTTATCCAACTCTGTGTACATATGTGTTTATTGTTATAATGAATTATATGAAAATACTCTCTCATATTTAATGCTATTCTGTTGATAAACTACAAACTTGAGATATAATTTTTAAAAAAATAATTAAAAATAAAATGGAGTAAAGATTCCATATAATAGTGATAGACTTATACCCCTTAACTCTACGACTGATCATTAGTCTCACATCAATTCCAACTTCGACATTCATCAATCAAACACTCTTTACCCATTTCAAAAATAATTTTTTAGTTCTGGAATAAAAGACTGAAAAATCAGCCCCAGTTAAGAGATGTTATTAAATAAACCTTTTTATAAACAAAAGAATCAATAAAGATTCAGGTAGCATTTTAGCAGATATTGGATACTAGTACAAATAAGAAATATTCAAAACAGAAAGAAAAATAGAAATTTCATTAGAAAGAAAAACAGTCATTAACCATTTGTTGTTTTTTTTTCATGTTAAATGTGACTTATATTTGGGTTGATATTATCTTTTTATATACATGAAGGACTTGAATCTTTAGTTTATCCTCATATTTCTTTTTTTTCCCTTAAGAATGATTTTACCAGTGAAGATTTTGTGAGTATGCCAGCTCCTCTCTTGTACAAAATGTTTAAATCCAAGTCTGAACATGTATTGCATACTGCCATTCGTGCTCAAAGGGAAGATGTTGTATTTCTTTATCTCATTGAATATGACTCTCAGGTAAGTGTCTTCCTAAAATCTATTTCTGATATTATTCTACAAAATGTCTGAAGTTTTAAGGAACTTAACTGAAAAACAAAGAATGCGGATTTCTTTAATATTTGTGTGAGGGATTTCTAAATGGAAAATTGAATGATAATTTTTTTATATGTTGATAATTTTTGGGTTTTTTTAATTTAATTTATTTTTTTTACTTGAAAAATGATGTGCTGAAATCTTTTTTGTTGTTTTTTAAGCTAAATACTAAGCTAAATGAACTGGACAGTCGCGGTGACATTCCTCTAGACATGGCTTTACAGAGCAAGCAAGAAAGTATTGCTAACACCTTGATCAATCACAAAGCTGATGTGAATCGAAGAGATAAGTCTGGACGAAGTTTATTACATAAGGCCATCAAGAGAGGTTAGTTTAAATTGTTTATTTTTAGCAGTAATTAAAGCCTAATAAGTTTGAAAGTTAATCTCAATTTCTTTTCATTTTATGGTCATGTAATCTTTAAATGCATTGGTAAAAAATCTGTATATGAGCTTAGCATTTTTCTCATTCGAAATTGAAAGTCTTTTGTTTAGTATACAACTAGCTATGTCACATTTTCATCTATAAATAGTAGTTCTGACATTAAACCAGTTTTTAACACTCAAGGAAGAACAAATTGGTCAGAACAATTATTTAGTTTTAAATTTACTCAAAAAATTTTTTTAAAGTTTACCTGAATTTGATTTTAACCAATGGGATTATTCTAGCTTAGTTGACTTTTTAAATGTACTTTCTTTTGCAGGAGATGAATTTTCTTCCAATTTCTTAATCAAAAACAAAGTTGACATCAATGCTGTAACCCACCTTGATCAAGAGAGTTCACTTCACATGGTAGCTGAATTTAATCCAGAAAATACAGATCCTAGTACTATAGATGGCATGGCGAGAGTCTGTCAAGAATTGCTTCAAAATGGAGCTAACCCAAATGTGCAATGCACAGAAGGAAGGCAAGTCTTATATGAATTGTTATTTGCTGTTCCATAAAAACATTTCTTTTTTTTTTTTTTCAATATTCATATTTTGTTTTACATTTGTAATTTCTATGTAAGTAATAGCACAAATTTGAAAGAAGAAATCATTTCTTACATTATCTGCCCATTCTTTAATTTTGTACACATTTAAAGAAGTTTTGTAAAAGTATGAGTTTGTAATATAAATTCTTTTTAAAATATTATTTGAAAATATAGTTGAGTATTCCTTAATCTTATGGCAATATTTCTAAAATTGTGTTTTTTTAAAGAATTTAAGGTATATAAAAAGTTTATTCTTTATGCAATGCTGTTCTTCCATGTTTCAGTTTTCATGTGATGTAATATAACATCTTTTTATAAAATCAAATATTCAATATTCAGATCAAATTATTGAACAAATGCAAAATACATCAGATGACAACATAAATGTGATGTTCCTGTACAAAACAAAATTCTCTTCAAGGGAAAAAATCTGTATTTAGGAATAAAATTCCATAGATAATTTTGAAAATTATCAGCATTAAAATATGATAAATAATAATAAGTAATGAAATGTGTCATTGAATTTTTTACATCTATTTTTATAATAGTAAAAAATGCTTTATCAAAGACAAAATATGCTCTCTGATAAAATATTTTAGAAAATTTTATTTTAAAATTTAAGTTCCTTTGTGTGTGTGCATGTATGTATGTAGCTATATATATATAAAAAATAATGATCTGATTTATAATTTTCTCATCTTTCTGTGAAATGTTTCTCCAGTTGTTTTTAATGATTAATTGAAAAAGTTTTCAAAGTCAGCTTTCATAATTTGCTAATATTGTATATTGGTTATTTGTTGCAGCACTCCTTTGCACCGTGCAATTTTATACAACAATGTAGCTGTTTTTGATGTACTTTTAAAACATGGTGGCCTCAACTTGGAATTGAAAAATTCTGAAGGCTACACAGCTTTGTGGATGGCTTTACAGGTCAGTACGATACCAATGGCTACTTATCCTATGTTCCTACTTTTGTTTCATTTCCATGAAATTTTTGCATTTGTAAAACTATTCATAATTCTTTGCATTATTTTAATTTTTTTATGAAATTAAGTCTAAATTTGATAATTGTAAACTAGATATTTTAAACTATTAGCAGACAAAGCTAAATAAAAATTCAACTAACTCGCTTATTTTTACTTGGGAACAGGAGTTAAATCATTTTAGTTGACCTGATAAGTTTGAGTTTATTTTTATAAAATAATTCCTCAAAATGAAGGACAACACTAATTAAAAAACCAACATAGATTCTTGTCATGGATCTTGGTGAATAGTGCATCTAGTAAAAGGAATTTCTGAAAGATTATAACAGTTGCATGGCAACATACCAAAAAGTTATAGTTTTTATTTTTGAGATGCGGCTTCGAAATTTAGGAATTAACTTTATTATATTGCACCTGAAGATAGCTTGAGGGAGACAAGGCCAAAACGTAGTGTAGAAACATTAAAAACCTACTAAAATGAGGACAAAAGTCTGAATGATAAAGTTAATTCCCAGATACAAAAAGTATATCAATATAACCTTGTATCAAATTTCAATGCTGTGATAATATGCTTTTATAAAATAATTTTCTTGTTGTTACTTGACTATTTTTTGATTTTAACATTTCCTTCCATTCTGCAGATATTTGTAGAGCTGTTATAATGTTTTTATTAAATAATATTCTTGCCACGGTTCTAATAACTAGGGCCTTGACAAGTATATTCTTTGAAGAAAGAATATTGTCACAGCCCTAATGATTACACATATATTATAGTGAATACAAAATTTTGAATTAACCTTATGAACATTCAAGAAATATATGTATATTTTTGAAAATTATGTGTTTTATGTTTATTTTTATTTATGGATTCTAATACATTTTTTCTGTATTTTGTACAATTTTTACGTTTTTGAAATTTCTAGAATCGAGAGGGAAATGTTCATGAAGTGCAAGAGTTTGGTGAAGGTAGTTTTGCTGCCAAACTTTTGAAAGCAGGAAGTTCTTTAAATGCCATCAATTCAGAAACAGGTAATTTTTTTCATATATTAGTTCGTATAACTTAAATGCCTAAAGCTGCCTCAGGCAGATGGGATCGATAACTCGGGAGAGCATCTCATCTATGTGAAGGGCAACACCGAATGCAAAAAAAAAAACAGGTAAGAGCTTGTAAAATAGCCTTGTGCCAAACTTGGGTTGGTGCTCACCAAGTAAATATAATATAACTTAAATGCCTTAGCTGACATTTTCTTTTCAAATTATCACCATTCTCAATGCACTTTTAACAGATGAATGAAGTGGTACATTTTTTGCCTTGACAGCGCTTTGTCACCCACATCTCTCTTGCCACTCTGAAAATAAGACCTTTTTCAGATAAAAAAAAATAAAAAGTAAATTTTTTTTGCGGCTTGTGACAAATTTTCTGTTTCAAAATCTTATGAGTATTTTATTGCAGACCTTTGCCTTCCTCATCCTGGTAGTTTTGTTTTGTTTTTCTCTACGTTTTGCCGTCTTCGGGGGATTGACTGCAATCTTACAAGGATTTTTACATCAGATTTTTTAATAGTATTAAATATGCACTAAAAATCATTAATAAATTTACAGAAATGATTCAACAATAATAGTCATGATTTGAGTTATGTAACATTTATATGAATTGCTGCATTTATTATATTTGTAGGTGATTCCTTACTTATACAGATTATTCGTTCTGGAAATGAAGCTGCCGGAATATTCCTTGCTAATCATGGAGCCTTTGTCAATACAGCTAATCTCAAAGTTAGTACAAGTATAAAGCTATTCTTGTAATTTTTTATTTATTTTGAATCTATTATCTTGAAAACTTTAACTTAATGAAATATTTTACAGTATGCCATGTGTAAATGCATATTTTGAAGGTAAAACTTTTCTCTATTGGTTTCAGTAGCATGGATTGTAATAAAGAAAATATTCCTGAATCATCAATCCATTCAAAGATGGATGAAGTTTAAATGATTACTAGAAATATAAGTAAAGATAGATTGAAGAATTACTACTTTGTACTTCTTTCAAACAAAAGATCATTGAAAAGTCATAAAAATTCTCTCTGATGATCAAACAAATAAAATCATACAATTACAGTCTGACTCTTAACTGGGTTTTTTATGCTTGATGAGTTTTTAAAAAAAATTGTAACACAGGAGAAATAATGCCTAAAAATGAACTAATGCATAAAGACTAGACTTAGTCATACAATATCCTACATTTTAGCCTTAATAAACTCAAAATGATTTACAATTTAAAAAATTAAAGCATATCATCAGTGTATTATGTGATTTATACTCACAAAAAGTATTAGATTTTAAATAAACTTAATTTACATTATTGTTTTTAAATACAATTTTAAAATCTTCTCTTTTTACAATTTATCATTATTTTAAGAAACATTATTTTTCTTCATTTTTTAATTGTTTTATTTAAAAAGTTATTAAAACATAGTTTCTATAATGAATTCTTGAAAATGTTTTTTATTGCACAACTTTATATGAAGGATTGGTAAACTTTTCTGAAATCCATTAAGAAGTGATTTGAAAGGAATGCATTGAAACACCTTTTTTACTGTTACAATGTAATGTTATCCAGCCTTTCTAGTAAAAAAAGAATACATTTACAAAAAACTGGATTAGTTACTCTTTATTTTGTATCATGAATAAAAGTTTCTGAAAAAGATTATGTAGGTAAAATGTATCTGAATATAATTGATATAAAACATAATTTTACCTGTAATGAAGAAATATTTTTTTTATATAAAAACTATATATTTTATCTAGATATCATAAGTGATTAAATTGGTTTAAAGATTTTTTGTTTAGCTTTGAAAATAATTCTTTGTTCATTATTAGTTTAATCACTTGTTCTGAATATTTTCTTTAAAGAACTATTTTTTATTGTAAAAAGAATGTGTCACTAGAAACATGTTCTCCATACTTTCTATATTGTTATAAAAATATGTTTAACTTAATTGTGGAGCATAAATAAGAAATTTCTTCTGAATTATTTTTAGATTTTGCATATTGTTAATCTCTGTTCCAGGAATTAGTAGCATTATGAAAAGTAAAACATTATTTTTATAGTAAAGATGATTATTTTCCAGAATGAGACAGCTTTGCATGTCGCTTGTGAAAAAGGACTGGCTGATTTGGTACTTATACTACTTAATAATGGAGGTAACCCTAATGCTCAGACGTCTTCACAGTTGAACACACTTACTCTGGATGACGAGGTTGAAATCCCCGTCTCCAAGCAAACACCATTGCATTTAGCTATTCTTAATAAGCATGAAGATATTGTTGAAGTCTTCTTACAACACAAAGGTAATGCTACATTTTAATCTATACTATAAAAGATTATACAATTTTATCTATTTTAAAACTTCCCATATATCAAACTTAAATAATTTAATTCATAATGATTTTATATCATTTACAAATCAGTGCAAAATAGCCGACCTCCTTGTAGTTTTAGCTTATTTGATACATAGAAAATATGTAATATATTTGGTTTATTGTTCAAAAATTTGGATGATAAAATAAACCCATTTTTTCTTTATTTGCATATATTTCTGAGATGAGAATTGATAATTTCCTTAATTAGGATTAGATTCTTGTCATTGTTGTGTTTAGCATATTTTAACTCTGTATCTACCAGCTATTTGTCTGCTTACTTTAGTTGGAATCTGGAAAAATGTGTGACAAGATAAACTTCATAGTGGCCATTACTTGCATGAATGAAAGAACACATGCTGAAGCAGACTGAAAGTAAGACCCAATAGTTGTGTTAGAACAAAACTGACTTCAGCAGTCAATTGACACATAAAACTTTAAACCAGTTTGATAGGAAAATACTGAAGCTGAGAACTTTACGTTGTTTGTCCCTCATATGGCTGCCTTTGTAGTAGTAGTAGTAGTAGTAGAAGAGGAAAAAAATATCTTAACAAATTTCAGTACAAAGTCAAAAAAGAAAGCTAACACACAAAGACTTTACTGATATTGTATATAAGCACTTAATTGTAACTTTTAAAACCTTATCTCTTGTGGGTTTAAAACAAAATCTTAGATATCTCATACTCCAACTTCAACCCATTTAATTACTGTTAACTTTTCATCTCTTCTTTAATATACTAAAATTAAAAAGTTGAAATCAGCAATATTTCCTCTTCTACAATGTATATCAAATAAAATTGTTTTAGAAATCCTATAGAATGGAAAATTTTTTTTTTAATTTCTGATTCACTTATTTCATCTCATGAAAAAAAAATTGGATATAAAAATGGTTCTTTTTGTTTATGTTTTAATTTTCTGCAGCCAATCATTCATCTAACACAGATTCGTTGATGATAGTTCCTAACTTTAACTTAAAAGATTCTCAAGGCCAGAGTGTCCTAGGATTGGCTTTGTGGAATGGTTTTCACAGTACATCTATCCGCCTACTCTCTGCTGGTGCTAACATCAATGAGACTAACACAGAAAAATTGACCCTTTTACACCAGTCCCTCCTGAAGCAGGATATTGTTAGCGCCCTCTTTTTGCTTGATCACCAAGTGGATACATCAATAGCGTAAGTAGGTCATTTTTGGTTAAAATTTTGGATATTAATGATATTTAATAGTGATATTTTTTAGCAAAATCAAGACTTTTGTTTATTGAATACTTTGATCGAGACATTCCTGTTTGATATTTTCTTGTAGAAAAGAAAGATTTTTCAGTTCTATTAAAAAAATTATTTTTAATATATTTTAAATCTATTCATCTAATTTGTCAATTTTTGCTTTGAATAGACTATTAACGATTTCACTAATAAAGGTTTTAAATTAAAATTTTAAGGGTTTGCAGTAATAATTAATTTAAAAAAAACTTGTTAATGTTTATTACATCTTTTTTTAATAACTTTAAAAAAGATGTATATATTTCTGGTAAAACATAAATGAATTACCAAAAACAGTTACTTTTAAAAACTTTTTTTTCCATGCTGTGTCAATATATAAATTATGGTGTCAATATATAAATTATTAATCTTATATGAAATATCTAAAGATACTTACTCAAATAATGTGCCTTATATATTACTAAGCTTCAGGTATTTATCTTTATCAACCAATTATGTATTTAGAATTAAAAAATAACTTATTTTGTAATTAAAGATGTTAAGTAAAACATTACTCTAGGAGTAAGTTTCTATTGCCTTTAAAGCATTTGGAAATTGATATATGAATGTGCTAAACAGAAACTTTATTGTTAATAATAATTCAAAGTTTTCAAGATCATGCATGAGTTAATTGTTTAGTTATTCAGTTTAAGTATGATGTATAAAAGGGTTGAAATTTTTTTATTGTACCACTACAGAACTCCTGATGGAGACTTGCCCCTCCAACTGGCTATCAAACGTCATTTGCCTGTAATTGTGGAGGCATTGTGTGCTAAAGGAGTCAATATGAATATTGTGGATTCAGATAACAATTCTCCATTGTGGTTGGCTCTTGACTCAGGGCAGGAAGATATTGCACATATTTTGGTAAGTTTATTTCATTTATTTGGTTAACCCATACAAATAAAACAACCAAAATAATCTTTATGGCTCTATAATGTTCTATTTTAGGTGAAACATGGTTGCGATGTGGATATGTGGGGTCCAGGCCCTGAGGGATGCCACCAGAACCTGCTGCACCGGGCAATAGACGAGAACAATGAGTCAGTAGCCTGCTTTCTCATTCGAAGGTTAGTGTTATTTCTAAAAGATTTGTTGGTAGTAAAAAAAAAAAGGCAATAAAAATTGGAAACCATATCACTAATGCCAACAGTGTAGACAGTGGACACTTAGATTAAACGTAAATAGAGTAGATCTTCAGATTCCATAGAGGATTAAGTTTGTAGATTCCAGTAGACTTCCCAGTTCAATCTGAAGAGTTTCAAGTAGTGCTTTCAGTGTTGCACACAAATCTTATTTTCTGTAAACATTAGGCCGTTTTATTTTATTTTTTTTAATATAATTTTTGAATTAGCTAAAATTAGTTGATTTTTACTGGTCTTACTTAAGGAGTATTTGATTTTATAGATTTTGGCATGTTTAGGTTATTCAAGGCCTAAGTTTGTTTGCATGATTTTGCCCTGTGCCTTTTTTTTGTCTGATTTATAAATAAAATAAACACCACTACTGCAAAAAAGTAATTGTGGAATTTAGTCATTAGCAAAAGTTAAGTTATTGCAAAATGTAATGCAGTTTGAAATGGTATTGTTATAGATGTACATTAACTTTATAAATCCACAAAATATTAAAAAATATACAAAAAAAGTATTTACAATGGCACTTATTCTTATTGCTTGTTTATTAGTCTCATTTACATATTTTATATTATGCCTGTTGGGATTTTCTTCAACCACCTAACTACAGAAGGAATTTTCCAAAGTATCACTAACTTTTTTTTCTGAATTCTTTACTCACATTTAGAATTGATTTCTATTTTGAACCACCAATGTTTAATATTTATCTTAAATTGCTTGTTTCTTCTTGTAGCTCATGTGACAAAAATAGTCCCAGGAGGCCTGGTCCTAATGGAGAGGGAGGTGAAGAGGCTAGGTAAGAACTGAACTCCTGTATATTTTGACTCAGATTTTTTTTATTGATTGTACACTAATGAAAATAAATTTGCTTAAAAAAGATTTTCCTGAGCCATTGCTCTAACTATAAAATTAATCTTTATGTAATGGTTAATAAATGTATTTTAATGAATTTTGGGTTTGATTTTTTTTCATTTAAAACAAAATCCAAAATAATAGATAGGATTATTAATAACTTTGCCAAAAGAAAAGTGAGAAAAGTTTGTAAGTGTTGTTTGTTTGATTACGCTGAGAAACCCACACCCTTCCTCTTCCCATGAATCGACATTAGCTTCTGACACGTCTATCTGCAAGCTCAAAATAGTCAAGTGCCCAGAAATCTAAATCCTATCGAAACGTCATTGAATTCAAAATTAAAACAAACTCAAATCTAGTTTTATAGTTATAAAAAATTAACTATCAACAAAACTTGACACTCAGTCATATGAACTGCATTCACCCACAAGATTTCAAAGCAAGAAAACTTATCCACAAAAGTCAGAAGCATTATCGCTTATTTTCAGGACTAGCTTGTCAATTTCAAAATCTACTCAACTTTAAATCAAACTAAATTAGTTTAATGACAAATCTTCATCAACTAACAATATGCATTCCATTATTATTATAATTTCTTCATAGCAAAAAAAAAAGTTTGATTTAACCAAAAGCCGAACATCTTAGTGTAGTTTCTCAATAATTCTTCCTTATTCACTACATTTCTTAAGATATTTAGTCTTAAAATGAATTATTATAAATTGAAAATTATCAATCATTATTTTGATTTTAACTTTGAACAAAGTCTATAAATATATCTCATTTTTGAGATATTTTCATAACATAATTGGATTTGTTTTAATTCATTCTTTAGAGATGGACAGACCCCGCTTCACTTGGCTTGTGCCTGGGGCCTTGAACTGGTGGTGCAGTGTCTCATGGAACATGGGGCTGATGTCAATATACAGGTTAAATTTTCATCATTATTAAAGGATTTATAAAACTTTTTACAATATTCTTTATTTTAAATGTTCCTTTCAATAGTAGGTAAAAAATATTCTCAAGTAATTGGTACTACTATAACATGGTTGTTAAGTATCATAAAATTATAAATATGGAAAATGTACCAAAAATGCAGAAATTGAATTGTTTAAAGAAAAATTTTAAAACCCTTCCAACTGAAATTCAAATACAAAAGAGAAAAATATTAGTAAATTTGATTTTTAATTAAACTTATAATTCATAAATTGTATATCTAGAAGATATAAACTATTTAGGATATCTAATATACTATCAAAACTCGAATCGCATTTGAACAGGTTCTACATCTGGTTTTGAATTTATGCGCATGCATATAGCTAGATTAAGTAGAAGATATGGAATTGAACTGTGAACACTGCTATTCTTAAATAGTCACCCATCTAACTACTGGCCGGGCTCTATGTTGCTTAACTTTGGTGATCTGACATAAACTGTTGTCACCAACGCAACTTGACCGTATAAATCATTACGGCATATTAGAAGTGCTTAAAGATATTTTTTAAAACATTGAGAAGATATGAAAATCCGCTTTTGAATTAAAAATAAACAAGTAAATAAATAACGGAGAAGTGTTTTTGAAAATTAAAAAATAATTCATTTTCAAACATGAAGCTTTTGGAAAAGAAATATTGGAAAGTCCCTGGTGTTGAGCAATAATTCTAGTTCATATTAGACAAAATACATGAGAAAATAAAATTCAATAGATAAAACAAAGTTTAAAGAATTTTTTTCCATGTACTTAATTTGTGTAGATGGTCTAGTATTTACAAAGAAATTTGAATTCTAAATTAAGTTGTAATATTAGCCTTTCTATTTTCTCTTCGTCTGTATAAAGTAGCAGCACTACCAATGCAACTTAAAAGATTTTAGTTGTAGAAGAAAGAAAAGAGTAAATGGAAATATTATTTTGTGACAAAGGTAGTTTAAAAGTACCTCTATGGCCCCAAAGGTGCAAAAAATTGGTCAACTTGGACCAAAGAGACATCAAGGTCAAAAAGTATGCATCAACCTGGTTTAACTGTCAGTCTGTATTCATTGAAAATTTAAATTATGTAAATTAAGAAATATGGGCGTGCACAGGGAACAAAAAAAAGCAACACACAGATAGACTCATAGAAAGCCTTTTAAAGTTATAAGTTTTCAAATAGTTGATTTTATATAAAAATATACTTCCATTGTTCTTTGAAGTCAATTTCAGTTTTCTGTTGTCTGAATTGTAATTTTAGGAAAGTATTAAAAAGCAATTGTAACTGAAAGAAGCTCATCTAAAAATAAGCTAAAATGATGGACCAAGTAAAGTACACATGCAAATTCAAAAAAAAAAATTTGCAGGCATTGTAATAATATATATTTTCTTTAAAGAATTTCTGTATTGAATGTAGTTAAAGCATTTATAAACAACCTTATTTGCAAAATCTATCCAAGAAAAATTATTTTCTTAATCTATCTTTTAATCTCATTCAATGAAATAGTATTAATAATTTTGTATGAAATTTCTTTTTTAGGACGCAGATGGCAATTGTCCTCTTCATATTGCCATCCAGAATCAACATACCGTGATTATTTCATTACTACTTGCCCACCCCAACCTGAACCTATCCTTAAAGAATCGACAAGGTTATAGTCCATTTGCAGTGTCTATGATGACCAAAAACAATAAGGCAGCACAGGCCATTTTAAACAGAGAACCAACAGCAGCAGAACAAGTAACATATTTCGAATTTCTTTGATTATTCCCTGCATGCAATTTATTCATCCATTAAAAAGTTGTTGTTTTTTTTAGTTTTGAAAGGCCTAATTATAAAACATAGCTTTACAATCATCTTTTCTGTCTGTAAATTTGATAGCACTGTACATGTAGTGACAATAGTAACACACAATATATTGACAGTTATACCATTGACTTTGCTTAGTGATAATAGTTCTAATTTAAAAAGGTTAAGAAAAGAAAAATTAAAAAACTTGACATGAGTGATAATTTTAACAAAAACCATTTTACTATTTAAAACTCTTTCATCAGAACTTTCTGCCAACTTGTTTTCACTTTTATTTGTTTTTTGTTTTAAATATTGATCCTAAAAAAAATTATTTATGAAAATTGATTTTTCTTAACTGGTTTCATTCCTCTTTTTTTGTTCTTTTTAGACAGACAACAAAGGTCGGAACTTTCTGCACACTGCCATTATGAACGGAGATATTGAAAGTGTATTGTTCTTGATTAGTATTCATGCCAATGTCAATTCTCGGGTCCAAGATTCCAACCAATACACACCCCTTCATCTGGCTGTTTTGGCCCTCTCAGAGATTATCGTTCGCAATTTGGTTGGTGTTTTCCATTCTTATTCATTCCAAATTAATATTTTTATTCAAGTATTGCTTTAAACTCCTGTAAAAATCTAATCTTTTTCTATTATTATTTTCATGCAATCAGAAATTCACACTTTCATTACAATATTGTCAGTCATATGATTACAACTTGTCTTTGTTCTAATAATAATAGTACAGCATATATGGATATAAATAGCAATATCTCTAATAAATTATATAAATGCATTTAAATATTTATTTGGTAAAGACTAATTCATTCAGAAAAATATAAGAATATTTCCTGAATCAAATTGCCACTCAGTAAAACATACTTTTTATACTAGAAACCTTGTAGATAAAACAGTTATATACTGTTTTGATTTGTGTTTTACAGATTCTGGCTGGGTCTAATGTAAATGATCGAACATTACATGGGGAGACAGCACTGCATCTGGCTGCAACAAATGACAATGCCAACATAAGTACAGCACTTATAGAAAATGGAATAGATGTTGATTCACTTGATGAAAATTCTAATAATGGTAAAATTATAGTTTTTATTTTTAAATTCATAGAAATCAAGATCATTTATTTGTGTATTGTGAAATAGCTATTTTTTATAGTTTTGAGCATTTATTTTTCACGTTGAATGATCTTTGGTTGTAGAGAGAATGTTAACTCTTCTCTTTGCAGCCTTACATATAGCTGTGCAGCATGGTAATCTGCACACAATCCGGTGCCTCTTAACAGAATCAAACATCAATGCAGAAGCATTAAATGGAAAGTAAGTTTTGAATTTGTGTTTTAAATTAACTGTGGCTTTTATTATTTCCATGCTTTTTAAAAACTTTCAAGTAATTCCGAAATGTGATGAAAAGATTAATACACAATAAAAACATATAATGTAAGAAAGCAGAACTCTTACTTTTATCTATCAAAATCCTATGACGGAAAAAAAAAACTAAATTAGTAAAAGTCAGTTACAAAACACACATCATCACAAATGAAAACTACATAAAAAAACAAGCTCTCACAAATCAAAAGAAAATAAACATTTGCACAAAAGATAAACATAAAATTTTTTATAAGATAATAAACATTAAATATGCCATTAACCAAAAAAAATTTATTTTGGATGTTTTAGGAATGTTCAACTCTTAATTTTCATTTAAATTGTTTTAACTAAAATGTTCACAAAAGTTTGTTATAAAATTCTAGAGTGTTAATGGAAAAAATGACTGGAGACAGATGCTTTTTTCAATTAATTAATGGGGCCTTCCTTGGTGATGAAGTAACACTGAGTTATTAATTCAAATAAATAAAATATCCTTTATACAACTTGATAGTATTTATTTAAAAATAGCAATAGCAACATTTCCACTAGATTATTGTGATTGGTTAAGCAATGAAGTTTTAATGGTTACTTGTTCAAAGAGTTTGATAGTAATTGAAAACTATTTTGTTTTTGTTTCAATTTTGCATTAATTTTCAGTGTATTTTTGTGCTCAAATAGAAATATTCTGTTTATTTAATTACATCTTATTTTACAGAGGACAAAATTCTTTGCACATCTTATCACAATATGGTAAAGATAATGCAGCCGCAATTTTTGAATTGTTTCGTGAGGCTATGCCTGATTATCCCATTGACCTGCCAGATCTTGAAGGAAATTCAGGTTAACATCTTTCTCTCATAACTCACTCTAAAAAAACTTGATGATATAATTACAGAAAAAGTCTTTGAAAGTTTTGGTCCGCTTTATAATTCAAAAGTTACACCAATTGCTTTTATCTCCTAAAAAAAATTTGTCCCTTTTTTACCCCTAATATTTATGACTAGATTATTGTACCTATGTAGCAACAACTTTGTAAAAGATTTTTGTTTAATTTTTTTTATGGGGTGAATCTAGTTTGCCTTTTAAGCATAGCTGTTTTACTGTGTAATAAAACTGTAATGTATATATAATAAAATATATATATATCTAATGTTGATGCAAAAAAATTGATGTAAATCAGCAATGCTAGTAAAATAAAACTGTTCTACTTACTATTAGCTTGGTCATACTACTTTGTAATAAGCTGTTATAGATTTCAAAATATCATTAGTGTTACATTGTCGGGTTAAGAATATTCACTTCTGCCTCTTCCTCCACTATCTTCGTTACAAGGATGATGATGGCTAGCCTTCCATTTATTGACCCTGTCCCAAGACCGCTCCTACAACCCTGAGCCCCATGGGCAACCTTTTTTTTGTTCACTGCCTCATCTAGGCCTCTGGGCAAAATACACCTTGTCAAGGAGACATACCAATTCTCCGTATCCCTTCCATGGGTACTTAAATTCTTGGCTTTACTCACCTGGTCTGTGGCTGAAGGCTGCCGTCTCCCCAGGCCCCTTGATCTGCCTCAATGGTCACTGTGTGTCTGTTATAATTGTGTATCTGAGTGTGCATGTGTGGAAGGAAGAAAACAACAAAAGCTATTTTCTTAGTTTTTATGACAAAATAAAAACATAAGTCATGTTTTTATTTTGTCTCTTCTATGTATAAAACATATTTTGGTATGGTATTGTGTGTCTAACTTTATGTATTTGACATGAAACTATCAGTTTATGTTAAATTGATGGCAAACTGAACAACCACACTCTTTCTTCAAAAAATGAATCAATAGAAATTTAAAATATTTTGGGGAAAAAATATGAAAAGACCTTTAAAATATTTTATATTCTACTTAAAAAACCATTGAATAAACTTTTAAATCAGTATTTTTTTTTTTTCAGCTATGTTGCTAGCTTACATAAATGGAAATGGAACACTGTGTCGAGCATTAGTGAAGGCCAACGCCTGTCTTGGAAGAACTAATAAACATGGCTGCAGTATTTTTAATGCTACTGTAGCTTCCAAACAATTACTCTTCAATTTGCTTGGTAAGAAGAAAACATGTATATGTTACTTAAATAAAAAAAAAAAACCTAGAATTTTTATGTGAATATTTTCTTTATTATTTTTGTTTAATTGGTTTGTTTTTTGTTTCCCAGACATGTTGTCCAAGGAGCCACCCTGGTGTGATGGAGAGACCTGTTTAGAATGTGGAGTCAAATTTGGTATCAAAACTCGAAAGCATCATTGGTAAGAAAAATGGTTAATTATTTTCAAACTTTTCTCTTTAAATTTAATGCTTTTTAAGTTATCAAAAAATAACTTGAATTTGCATTCCAAACCTGCTGAAAATTTCTTTAAAAACATCTTTGTTTTAAAGATTACAACAAATGAAACTAATGTAACTTAGACTAAATGAATATACTTTTTGTCTAGATATTGTTTCCATTGATAACAGTTCCTGTATTCTTAATCAACAGAATAGGCAAACACATCATGTTCGGAAATACACTCTCACAACCTAATTGCTGCATACACCAAATTCTAATAACGAACGAACCAATGGTTCTAATGGACACCTATTCAAATAATCATAAAGGCTATTCATGGAATTCACCATTTTGGGTCTTCACAAATTATATAGATAATATATTTACGTTAACTTCATCCAATGAAATACCTCAAGAATATGACTCACTATTGAATTTAGAATTGAATGCCTTAATGTGTGTAAATCCCTAAAACTAAATGACTTTAGTAAAATCCATATTTTTCACAAAATTTTAACTAGTATGCTGTATTTTTTGAATTTTCATTTTTAATTAACTATTGTGCCAAAACATAATACCAAATCATGCAGTTTAGAAAATAACCAAGTCATCTATTTTTCTTTAAGGAAAATGAATATGCACAACAATACTGATGAGTAAATATTAAGATTAGTGTGATCAGTTTTGAACCTAATAGAATGATGATTTCAATTTATCTGAAGTACTGAATATCCTCTCTCATTTAAAAAAATATCCTTTCATCATCTGTTCTTATTTTTACATATATTTTCTTTTTAATTTTTCAGTCGCCATTGTGGTCGGTTATTGTGTGCAAAATGCTCAACTCGAGATATGCCAATCGTCAAATACAACCTCAGCAAGCCAGTTCGTGTATGTGACATTTGCTTTGATGTGCTTAGTCTGGGAGGGTCCTTCTAGTCCTGTCACTGGGATAAGAAACAGAAGATGGTAGTAATAAATGCAACTGGAAAGTTAGATAATATGAACATGGATAAAAAAAAAAAAAAAAAAAAGAATATGAAAGTAGCAAAAATAACAAATAGGAATAAAAATTCAATGCAACCTTTTTGTATATTTTTTTAAAGCATAACCTTGAACTATACTCAGTCACTTACAGTGACTGTGTTCGCAACCCACCTCTGTTTCTATCAATTTAAATTGGAAAATTTTTCAGACAGTGTTTAGCTGGGAAGAGATTACTTATGACAATAAAAATTATGTAAAGAAATTTGAAAAATTAATTAACATAAAGTAAAGAATCTTTAATATTTGCGGCTTAACAACTTGCTTCAATTTTGATAGCAACAACCTCAGAGTAAATGAAAAGACTCATGACCAGAATGTTTGGGCCATGGTCTTCAATAGTGTAAACATTTTATCTTTATTATACAAAGGTTTTCCCAGGAGAAACATTTGTTATTCCATTAAATTTCAACAAAGAATTCATTCACTAAAAAGAAAAAGTTTTGATTTGTTTTCCAAACTCTTATGGACAAACAATATTCAGACACAACCCACCACTTTATTAAATTTTCTTTTTTTTTCTATTATAATTAAACATTGTTGCTATTGTAGCATCATGGTGAAATTTCCATGCAGTTTTATCTGACTAACAAGAATGGGTAGTTTCTTAATGTAACAGAGTATAATTGCTTATTTCATTATCAGGAAAAACTAAGTAAAGAAAAAAAAACGGAAAATATTCATTGTCCAAGGCTAGTTTATCAGTTCTTAACAGCAAATTCATTTTTTTTTTAAATACAGAATTGTTTCATATTATCAAAAATACTAAGTGAAAATTATAGAAAAAAAATACATGTATTTAAAAGGAAAAAAAGAAAACTGCATGATTACTAGGGCTGTGACAATATTCTTTTTAAAATATGCTTTATATTCTCTTAATATGCTGGAAATATTTTTCAAGAATATGCTTTTATTTCTTGGGAATACTCTTTTTTTTATAGAATATGTTTTCTGTTAAAAGCATATTCTTTTTTAAAAAGAATATGCTCTATGCAAAGAATATGCTTACATAAAAAGAATATTCTTGTCACAGCCCTAATGATTACTAATTAGCTAAAAGAAATGCTTATCTTTGGGTGTGTTCATGCTACTGAATTATGCTAGGAATCTTTTATAAAATCAAGTCAGTTAAACTTAAAACTACTTCAAAATATTATTAAACACTGCCTTTAAAAATAGTATATGAAATAAGTTCAACACACATACATATATATATAGCATCAGATTTTTTTTGCATGAGCAAACCAACTTTCATCGTATCAACAGCAAAGATAGCTGGCAACAAATCAAGATGGAAGATTTTTGGTAAATACCATCCAAGGCTAATGAACATCACCTACTCAGCATATACATATATTCATACATACACACAAGAAAAAAAAAAGTTGTAAAATGATGGGGGGGAGCATGTCTTAATGTTTTAACTTTATTATACAAAGGTTTTCCCAAAGAAACTTTTGCTATTCCATTAAAATTTCATAAAGCATTCATTGTTTTTTTTTGTTTTTCCTATTTCAAGCTAAGTACATTAGGAATATAATATCCAACTTACATTATCCCTTGTGATATTCTATATGTAACAGATTGGACCAATCAAAATTTTGTGTTCATTGCTTCATTATATTATCTATTATAAGGTGAAATTGCTTTGCTCTTGAATCTGGCTTCCAACCAACCTTGACTGAACAAAGTATGATTGCTAATTTTGGCACACTTTTTTAATAAATTACCAAAATTCAATTGAATAACAATATAAAAATAAATCATAAAACATTAATCTTAAAAAATTATCTTTGCCTTGAATATTTGAAATAAAGTCTAATAATTTCTATTTCCATTGTCTTATGTACACACTTTTTCAGCTGATGTGTCGTATGAGTTTCTTTAGAGTTCATTCTTAGATTGTGGTAAAAGACAAATAAAAAATATTTTTATTCAACTATTTATTACATGTTACCAAAAAAAGTAAATTCTCATATTTTTAATGTTTAAGTAAGGTTATTCATTATCCTGAGATAAAAAAAAAATACTTTTTGTAACTGTTTTTTTTTTCAACTCTTTTGCATGTAAAATGAAAAAAAAATGAAAAAAAAAGTCAATACTCTCTAGTTTATCCTTAAGATATTTGGAATGTAACTAATTTGATCATTACCAATTATTAAAGTAAGAAGGACTGCATTTGTCTTTAACAATACATCCAACTAATTTCCTAATATTATTAAAATAAATTTTTGTTGCAAACTTTTTTTAATGCTGTAGGGTTGGAGCACAATCATAATTTTCTCAAAGCTATACAATTTGAAAACTAAAGTAACTTAAATGGAATTGAATCTAAGCTCATCAAAATCTAATTTAAATCATTTTTTATTAAGTGGAATTTATTGTAAACATCAATAGTCTTTAGAAATTGAATTGATGTATAATAATTCTAAAAAAATGTTTGAAGATAATAAACATTTTACAGAACATTTTTTATGCAAGCCTTACTATTTTTTCACATATAATAAATTTCTATTTCAAAATTGAGAAAATATATTCACTTTTTGCTCTATGACGGAGTTGCAAAATAGTATAAAATGAAAAAAATAGTTAAACCTACTTTTTTGTAGTTGAATTTTTTTTTTTAATGCAAATCAGTTTAAAAATCAATCCGGTTTCTAAATTATCCATCTGGATTTTTTTTATTAGTTTTGCAACTCAAAACAGGTCTTGAAATAATGTCTGTAAGCTCAAGATTGGATAAAGTTGTATGAAGAAGAGGAGGTGATGGAATGTCTGGTGAGTCTTGCATATTATATCTTGATAAAGTTGCATTCACACGAGTCCTTGGTTTGTCTTTCAGATCAGTGAAACTTTCAAACTAAAAACAAAAACAAAAAAATTACAAATATATAAACATTTTTATATTTATATAATGAAATAAAGATAAACTATTTTCATTACCATAGATCACTTGAAACCCAAGTTTTAACAATATCTACATTTACTGGTTTGGGTTTATGTATGGACCTCAAAAGGATTTCGGTTAAACAATTATTTTATGAAAAAAGTTTAAATTTTTACAAATTACAAATATTATACATAAAAATATTTAGCTCTACACTCTGTCTGCTATAAGGGAATTAGTGCTTACATATAAATCAGCCAGAGATCCCTTGAGAGAAATCCTACTACTACAAAAAATTGTGGACCAATAGACAAGAGTTGCTGTTTTTTTTTGTTGACACCACTATTGTTTACTATATTTCTGTGCTCTACACCTTGTCAAACTCCATTTGTTTTATTTTCCCTTTTAATTGAACTTTCTTTTCTTTCCATACATTTACAATATATTATATAATTAATCTTAATACCCTTGGTTGGCTTTCTTATTCATTGATAAGATAAAATCAGCTGAATCTATTTCAGCAGATTGTTTAACTCTGTGACATATCAGCCTTGGTGGAAACAACAACATGTGAAAAACCTCTCAATGAATCACTGTTTGGGATTAAAAGAACAATTAATGATTTGATTAATGAAGAATCTATAAAAGGATGAAAATAGAAAAATATTCATTTAGCAAGCAAAAAGTGATCATTCAAGTTTTTCTTCACCGTCTCATCAGCATCAAGGATAGTTTAATACTAAAATAGTTTATTCATTTTGCAAATGAGTTGTTAGAAAAAGAGTAGTGTTATTTAAACAATGTCTGATGGGATGAGAGGAATCAAGAAATATATAGCTTTATTCACAACCTAAGAGAAGGAGGAATTTGGACTGAAAATCTTATTTCACTTTTGAAATATTATAAAAACTTTTTATACTAAGCAATAATAAATTGTCATTTAATTAAAAAAGGAAATAAAAACCTTAGAATTCAATTTTGGAGGTGCAGGTAATTCTTCATTCATATAATCTTTTGGTTTACCAAATGCCAAGTTGTTGTTGGCTTTAAGATTTGCCATTTTTTTTGCTGATTTTGGAGTTGGAGGCAGTTGATAAATATCAAAGTTTAGATTCTTTTGGTTGATTTCACTGAGTTTAGGAGCTTGAGGGCATTGATTAAGGATGTTGTCATTCTCATCATCATTGATGCTGTTATTTATTTCCATCTGAAGCTTTTTTCTAATCTTTTTGGCTGAGCAAAATTGAAATGCACTTTTTTTGGCAGAGTATTTAATGGACTCTGGCCATCCTACAACCGAATGGGCTGAATCTAATGGAAAAAAGATTTTTTTAAATAGATTTATTATCATTAATGAAATTGAAAAGAGATTCATACTTCAATAGCAGTTAATCAAAGATTAGACAATTATGAACTATTCAGTTTATTTAGGGTATGAGAAACCTTTATGGTCATTTAATGGCAGGAATGACTCTAAAATATTATTCATAAAATCAAACAAAATTAGAATAGCTAGAGGAAATTTTTCCAGGTAAGATATTAATCATATGGTAAACCTAATAAACCAATCAACATTTAAATGTGTGTATTATAATTGTAAAGTTTTTACAACCATATATATATATATATGCATAAAGTCTTATGAAATAGATTTAAAAACTATTTCAAAAAGCAAACAATGAAACTTAATAACAAAAAGAATTTATTTTTTTTTTTAAATAAAATAAAAATCCATCTTCAAAACAAATCCACAAAAAGTTGACAAGTTTTATCTTCAAAATATTGTATTAATACATGAACTACACATTAAAACTGAATTATTCGGTTATATAAATATATATAAAGCCAATACTTACTCCTAATATCTGGGGTGTAGATAGATGGTATTTTGCCCCACACACCTGGTGACATTAAGAGTCCATTATGTTGAAAAAGTGCTGGTGTTGCCATACTAAAATATTCAAAATAAAATCAAAATTGATATGAGTATAAAAATAGAACAAAAATCTCTAAATAATATAAATAAATATATTTTCAGTTTAAAATGAGTATTTAACATTCAGGATTTTATCTTTCTGGAAAAAACTAAAGTCCAAAAATAATGTATTTATTTGAATCTAATTTACTGTTTTAATAATAACAAACTAAACAAGCCGCGCGTGCGTGGTACCCCTAGCTCTAAAAATCCCTGGGGGACGCAAAACAGATTTTTTCCGGGGTAAACACTATTCAATTTGTGAATTGAATAATACCCTCCACATTTTGGC
>JAUZSX010000019.1:1461992-1477289 GCA_034780655.1 Idiosepius hallami | reverse complement strand
TATCACTGATAGAGCATGTATAGTAGTTAAGCGTTCGGCAACTGTCAGTTTTTCGCCTGCGCTCTCCAGGCCGAAAAGCTGTTCGGCCTGACGACCGTACAGGCGAGAAGTTGGCAGTTGCAGAAGGCTGTTGACTCTGAGTCTACGCTTAACTAATATATATATATATATATTTATTGTTATTTGGCTACGACCTTAGGGGTTTCGGCACCCGTGTGCCTCCTCAGGCATATATATGTAACCACTCTATTTGTAAACCTACAGATTAACAAGTATCGAGCACTCTACCTTGCAATGCAGCAAATACAACGTTTATATATATATATACATCACACACACGCACACACACACACACACACATATATATATATATATATATATTTGTATATGTATGTACATATTGTCGAAGGCTCCAGTATACTGAAGAGGTGCAATTTGCCTTTTTAGGATAAAGGGGTCGCAAGGCCTATTCTGCATTGGGGTCGCTAAGTGGCTATGCACGGCACTTATGGTGGTTCCTAGTTGGAGGAGAAAAACGTGTTAAAGTTACAACTTACTCGAAACCTGACTACTATTACCAATAACTATTTGAACTCCCACTACACATGCATTTTGGGTAAGAACATGTGCGTGCAGAAAAAGAAGGGCAGATATATTGGAACAAAAAGGGTTAGATCGGGAGATGGAAAAAGAGACAGATAAAATAGACACTGAGAAGGAAGCGGTGATTAATAATAAAGGGACTATTCACTTTACGCGTGTTCACTTTTCGCGTTTTTGGATTTAAGCGAAGAGAAGACCTTTTCATTTTTTTTATTTTAATTTTAATTTTTGATCTTTATTTTTGGTACCCCGATTTTTAAAGAGGGGAACCTATGTTTTGAGGCATGTTCACAAATTCACAAATTGAATAGTGTTTACCCCGTGAAAAATCTGTTTTGCGTCCCTCGGGGACTTTTAGAGCTAGGGGTACCACGCATGCGCAGCTTGTTTTACTTATGTTTTTAGTCTTCAAATTAATAATGTTTGCTTATATAATAATAGCTTAAGTTACTGGAAAGGAAAAGTCAGAATACTTTTACGTTTTTATTTTAATTATCTGAATTTGTGAGGCAAGTTTTTATTATCATTTAATTTTCTATTTAATTTCAGTTTTCTAAATTCAAAGAAAAAAATTGATGTGAAATGGATTTTGTAGGATTGTGTATAATTTGAAATAACCTTGGTTGATTCTATTTGTTATTAATTATATCAATCATATAGAAAAGTAATCTTTCTCTGTAGGTGAAATGATTCCTAATTGACTCTTAGGAGAAAGAAGCAGTGACTCACTCTTTTATGGTTAGTTTCCAAATGCTCCCGACATTTGAAAAGAATAATTTAGATTGCTATGTACATTTTAAAGAAATCTATTACAATGCTGTACAGCATGTGTCCAAGACTGGTACTTATTCCTTTCCTTCCTAGTTGTATTTAGTCTAACAACATAAAGTCTTCATGTTTTCATATTCCAACCTGAGTATACATTGTAGACTTTTTTAGTACTTGAATTTTATCTTATAACATTTGAATATATATATATTTTCTTTTAAATTTCAGTTTCTGTGGGTTAAAAATGTGGATAAAAATTATTATAGATTTATTTTAAATTCATGTTATAATCAATGAACCAAACAGTTTTTTATAATTTAATAGAATATCAATCAGATTTTCTCCAATGTTTTGGAGCAACATTGATCTTTTTTTTCTAGCTTGATTTCTGTTTTAGCAATGCTGATTTATTTGTGCTAAAGAGTTTTCATTTATTTTTTTAATTCTTGATTAGTCTTTATAGTATTTTTAGCTTTGCCCCAGTTTACTTAAAGACATTTTTTTTTTTTTTTAAATATCTCTTTTAGAATTCCTATTCTTGGAAAGATTATGATGTTCTGTAGAAGATTTTTATGTGAGTGGCTCTCATGATTATTCTGTTATGTTCTAAGCTTCTTGAATTTAACATATTTTTTTTCATTTGGGAATAACTGTTATGTAAGAATTTAGTTGATTGATTTCTTTTGTAACATATCAACAAATGTGATTTTTAAAAAATAGGTACTGTGTGTTGTAAATAGTGAATGTTAATTTTCTATGAACTTCAGTAATATGGCCAATCATTGGTTGTAGGAGAAGTCCCAGTGGTGCAGTGGTTAAGTGTTTTGGAATTGTTATATAAAAGTTTTAATTCTAGGGACCTCATGACGTCTACTTTCAGGTTATTATTTTTAGGAAAGGTATGAATATCAATGAATTCTTTTTAGATATGGAACAAATAGTGCAACAATTTGTTGATGAAGAGAAGACATTTATCAAAATTTATTGCTCTTGGCATTAAATAATGTAGAAAACTTGATATGTCATTAAACCAAACCTGTTTGTCAACATTGGCCATGTTTTTTTGGAGGGTGGGATAAATAATGATATGTTGCAGAATAGAATGGGTAGGGTTATAAAGATAGAGACCAATCAACTTGTTATACTAAAAACTCTGACACTGATATTTTCTTGAAATTATTAGGATGTCAATAATAACTGCAGTTTTCATTTTTTTACAAAATACATTCTTTTAATTCTTTGATAGGATTCATATTCTGTTTTAATCTGATTCTATTTACTACTAAACCACATCCCAATCATTTTTTTTGAATTTCAGTGATAAAAATTTATTTATCTAAATTTTGATTGTTTTGATTCAATTATTTACTTTATATTTAAAGCAGTTTATAATCATCATTATTATTGACATCATTACTGTTACCATTAGAAGAATCTCATGGCACAATTGTTCAATACTCACTTTGGAATCATAATACACAAATTTAGATCTCATTAGTTCTATTACATTCATATTTAGGCTGATAATGTAGGAAAAAGTATGAATTCCCTTTCTTCTCTCTAGCTATGGACTAAAAAAATGCAATTTGTGTTATTCAGACAATATGTTGACGGCTGAAAAGCTTTGTAAAAAATAGTTATTCTCGGTATTATAGACCAAAAAGGTTGATATTACATAAAAACAAAACACCAAATATACCACCATTATTCTTACTGTTAAATTATTATTTTCATTATTCAATGCTTCCATACACCTCTTTTATTTATTTTTTTCTAGTATGTGAAAAGTACAACTTATAACACTCTACTTTAGAGTCTTGTTAATAAGAAATCATATTTTGGATGAAAAAATAATTCTGTGCAAATAAATTATTCTTTTTATTGTGTCACAAAATTTTAATAACCTTTTTAATATTTGAATGTTTATTACTTTTGTTGAATTTACCTTTGGTTTAAAATCAAACTCAACCAACAATAAGAAAAGAGTATTTTGGTGATGAATTTTAGATATTTTGTTTTAAAAATCATTTTTGAAATAGTTTTGACTTTTGATGATTTTGTTTTTATTAATTAACAATGAAAAACTGTGTCGACCATTATAATTTTGAAGTTGTACCCAATTAAAAAGAAATTAAGTCAATTTTCTTGGAATTTGGCTTAAAAATCAACCTTTGATATTTAATGTTGTGAAGTGATTTTCTTAACAATGGATGTAATTGTCATGATTGTAAATCCTTAACAAAATTTATTTTTGTTTTGTAATCATTCTTATCTCTGGATTTTTTAACGTAAACTGAGAGAAAAAAAAAATCAAATTTAAAAAATATGACCAGAAGTTTTATCTCATGAATTTTAATTTTAATGTTTTATTTTCATTTTGCTTTAAAAACTTCAAAATAAATTATCCTTAAATCTAAAATGGTATTCAAAAATGAATTCATTTGACAACTAAAAAGATTATGATGACTAATGTGTCTATATAATTTTCTGGATTCAAATAACATTTTTCTTGCTTGTTCAAATAAACTTTGGTTATTTTCATTATTCCTCCCATTATTTGGACTTCTATTCTCATTTTCATAATGGGTATCAGCCGTTATAAAATATTAAGACTTAATTCATTTAGGTGATTAAATTTATAGTTTGAATATATGTCTATACATTTCAATTTTTCTATACTTCTATTTATATTCCCTTTGATGCTGGTCAGTTAATGCAAATGGAATATATGATGATGGGTTTCATTTGAGATCAATAGATAAGTGTAAAAGTGAACCCCCCTCCCCCCCCAAAAAAAAACAACAACAAAAAAAAACCAATGCTGGCTACTCCTGCAAGTATAGTTAGATTTCTTCTTCTAGTGCATTATTTTTTTTTAAATATTAGTTTTCAGTTTTTGCCAAGTATTATTTTGTACTTCATTACTTATAATGAATAATGTCTAGTGTCCATAATTTATGTATGTATTTACTCTCTCTGTCTCTCTCACATTTTTACAGTATATCTCTTTCTCTCTGGTCATCCTTTTTTTTTTCTAAACTTGACCAAATTCTTTTTTCTTTCTCTATCAATCTGAATTGAACACTTATGATTTAAAACTTACATAAGGCCATTAGTGTACTTTTTGTACATATATCTTCAATGAAAACAAAAAAGCCTTGAAATCTGCAATTGGCTTGATTAGCATTGGCTTCCATGTTTGTCCCTATTGGGAAGGTGTGTATTGAGGAAATCGCAACAAAAGAAAATAAAGAATAAATGTTCATCTACTTCATTCATCAAAGTAGATGAATATAATTTTTTCATTTTTTTTAAGTTAACAAGGTTCATTTAAGCAATTGTGGATTTTATTTAGACCTTATTTTTTAAGCACTGCAGAACAGTAACATAGGCAGTTACCTCTCTCTATCTTCAAATCTCAATTATGTTAGCACATAAACAACAGCCAGAAAATTCTACATAGCTCACAACTTGTATTTGGTAATCATAATATGCAAGTTCAAATCCCGATTGCATTGTTGTTTTCACTTTTGTACCTTTATTAACAACTTTTTTATAAAAAAAATGTTCAGAAGAAATAGTTGTTCCTGGCATTAAATGACTAAAAAAGGTTGATATGCCATAAAAACAAGTCAAAATTTGAATTTATATAAAAAAACCTTGATTCCATTTATGTGTATTGAAAGATAAGTACGCTTGCAGTACTAGTAAATTATGACATTTATCGAAAACAAAATGCAAAATATTTTTAACAGCTTTGCTCTTCTTATTCAAATTCTGAATTATTGGAAATGTGAAACAAACAGTTCCTTACAATTTTGTGTTATGTTTGGAAAAGTATTTGGAAATTTATTGTGTTAATTGGCATATTTTTAGTTTTTAATCATTTAATAATCTACAACTGCAGGAAACAAGTTGATTCATACCTTTCTCTGGGGAATTAACTTGAATATGATGCTAACAGAACTAGTATGATTTGTCATCCTATGATTCTAAAGTCTGAGCTCATATCCACAAAAAAATGGAAATTAACATTGGCAGGTTTTATACAGTGCAAGTACAAAAAAAATTATTAAAAATAAACAACCTTAGACTAATAACATTTAATGCTCTAATGAAAATAAGAAGTACTGTAGTTCTGTGCCTATCACTGATTAATTTTGAACTGAAAAGCTCATCATTTATGTAAAAGATCAAATCAATCATTAATATTAACACTCAGGAAAAACAAATATTAGATTTATGTAAATATAGAAATAAGTTTTATCTTCACTGAATATGTTTTTATCAATTAATTTCTTTTTTAAATAGGGATAATGCTTTTTTTCCTTGGTCTATTATACTTTAGAATATGATGAACGAGTAAAAGCCTCTCAAAGAGATATCATATGCTAAACTGTATCCACATCTTAGTCATAAGGTAAAATAACTCAATTAGCTTTGAAAATAAAGTTTTTAAGATACAAATGTCAACTCAGATTTTTCTACAAACCTATATATGCACCCTCAGATGCTGATATGTATAAAGTATGTATGTGTACATCTATATATATTGGCAGTCCAGGGTGCAGGTATAGATAATTATCATCTATTTTTCTGGGAAGGATATTTCAACAAAAAAGGATTTAAAAAATGTTTTCTGGAATGACATTAACATCACCTGAATATATATATATATTTTTTTTTATAAAAGATTGATATGCTGTAAAACAATACAACTAGCTGACCTGCTTATTTAGATTGAATTAACATTTTTTTTTGATTTCCATAGTAACTTATCCTCAGTCTACAAAATTGAAATTCTGTGTGAGTTCCTCTGTCTTTCCATCTTTCACTCTTTCTTTTGAACAAACACCTGACTTTAAAATATTTTATTGATCTAAATGTAACAACATCTGGTTATTTCCTGATTAAAGAAACTCAATTATCTTCAATCTAAACCTATAGGCTTTTCTCATACTTTTACTTCTTTCAACCGACTAGAATATAAGACATTCTAAAATTAAAAAAACAAACAAAAAAACACATGCCTGTACATAAATATATTATTTTGTAATAAGAATATATTTGTAGACTGATTTCAAAGTTCTAATCTCATTCTCCCTGCAATAAGTTAAGATGATTTTTATTCAATTATTTTCAATTAGCAAAGATATCTTCCATTACCTAGGAGTTGCCAAGTAACTAAATATGACATGAAAAAAAAAAATTCTCTGCCTTAAAATATTTTATTATATTTTTCAACTAAGAAATTTATAGTGACTTTAATGTATTTAAACTTTTTCCCATAGTTCTGCATTACTCAATTTATTGAATTATTTCTGCATTCTTATATTCAATTTTTTGTTGTTCTCGGTTTAATCTTTGTATTTCTTTGCTTTGAAATATCCATGTCTGAATAAGTTCGATATTTTTTGCTTGTTTGTGTGTCTGGACTATGGCTGGAGAACCATCCATTACTTTTTTCTGAAATTTTGCCACAAGTTGTATTTTTATAGGTAAATGTGCATAGTAAAAAAAAAAAAATTATTACAAAATTTCTCATTGCGTCCTCAGGGGTCTAAAATTGCCCAAAACACCCCAAAATAGCCGAAAATGATACTTTTTGCCCCAAAACATTTGATCCATCCGTTAGATTTTTCTGAAACTTTTCTAAAATGTGTATGGAATTGACTCAAATATAAATTCAGTATTTTTTTATAAAATTGTTTGCATCCCCCCGGGCTTTTTTTTGGGCTAAAAATACCCTTTTTGGGGGTTATTTAACGTTTCTGTCCAAAATATCATTATGAATGTCTTTTTTTATGCTCCATTCACTGTGCATGTATTTTATATTTTTTTTCTTTCTAGAACCTTTTTTATTTTAAATTTTTGTTTCCAGGTCTTCTTTACATGATGTTATTTTTTAATTTATGACTTAATGCTTGGTTTCTTATAGTAAAAGAATTAAGAATGTTTCTATACAAACAAATGAATGTCTTTTGAGCATTGAGTTTGCTTAGAAAAATTTAAAACCTGCTTTCATTCCATTATAAATGGGTTTCAAATTTATCTATTCTCAGTCAAACAATACAAACCTGCCTTTGAGGCTAAGAAAAAGAAAAGCCAAGCTTTCATTGTTTCTGAATCCCATTCTGCATTACAAGTTAAAAGCATTGTGTACACTTTTTCCAATGCTGTTTTAACTTCTACTTCAGAGTTTCTAGAATCTTGGACATCTCTCCAGAACCAAAATCAGAAATTTGATTTCTATACAATTAAGCAACATCAATTACTTTGCATTCAAGTAGTACTTGTTAAAATATACTAATTATATTTATAAATTAGAGGTCTCCTCTAGTCATCAGTATTGTCTGACTAGAAGGAAACTTTCTAAAAAAAATCATTACCTCACTCAACCAGTTTTTACTAACTGCAGAAAATGCCAAAAAAAAAAAATTTTTGAAAATGTATTTTGAAATGTATTTATGTTTATGGAAGACTCTCTTCTTAAGTATAAAGATTGAACAATTTTTACTGTTCTTGAGTTTTTCTGAAAAAAGCATCCTAATGAATATTTCACATGTGTATTGCTTCATGTGCACAATATTGGTGAGATATATTGAGATCTATGAAAAAACAAACATAATGTAACTGTTGTCTTTTTTGTGGTGAGAGGTACTATAATGACCACTCTAATTTATTTATTTTTTTTTGGAACTATTTAAAGCATTTTAACACTTTCTTCACTTTAGACATTTTACATTTCTTAAAAAGTATTTCTGAAATGAAGACGAAGAGGGAATTTTCACTCTTAATTTTTCTTATCTATTTTATACATATACATTTTTTCTGGACTGAACACCTTTTGAGTTGTATAGACTAAGCTATCTGCCTTAGTTATAAAAAAATGATCTTGTCTAATTTGTCTCTAAATAATCACAAAAATATAACCTTGATCTAAATGTAATAACTCAATCTTTAGGTATAAAGTGACAGCAAATCAAATAAAACTGTTTTTTGTTTATATTTTGTAAAAGGATTTTTTCATTTATTTTACAAGCTTTATTTAGACTATTGTCCTCATCCTTATTGATCTTTGCGTCTCAATAAGGATGGGGACAATAGTCGAAATAATGGTTGTACATTTTATCATACCTCATCTTAAAGATTCTGAAAACTAAGGAATTTATTTGGTATTCTAATAATGTTTAATTAGTAAATGATTAAATGATTAATCTTTTAATTTTATTTTAGAATCATTAAAATTAGATTTATTTCAAATGCTAGTATGTTTATGTCTTTATTTATAAATTCTAACCTTATTATTGATTATCTATATTCATTCAAGTTGTTTAAAATTGTATTCTCATCAGCTTCACAATGTTTTACCCAATTTAAATTTTGGTCTTTTTGGGCATCACTTAAACTTGGAAACTTTCATTTCTAATTTGTCAGTCTTCCAGAGCTACTAACTTCTTTAAAAAGGTTGAAGAGTACATAGACTGAAATGTTATGCAGATAACAATGAAGCTGAAACTAAAAATTTAAATAACTTGAATAAAGTCTTATTTCATTACTTTTTTTCTTGGCGTATATGCATGTTTTATGCTACATGCCAAATGCATATATATATATACAATGGCATTGAATTAAAAAAAAAATTCCTTTAATTTTCTTAACAATTTATAAGGTGCCATTCTTGGCACATTCCATGAAAATGGTGCTGGTGTTTTCTGGGCAACTACATCCAAACTCCCTCTTCAAGGAAACGCTATTGTCTGCTGGAAATTTCTGCATGTACTGCACAAGCTACTTCGGGAAGGACACGCAAATGTGAGTTATTATTCATAGACTTTTATTTTCTCTCATTTTTTATTTTTCTCTTATTAATCAATAACATAATTGCAAAGCTAACAGCAAACAACAGTTATTTTTGTTTTTGATAAAGAAAAACTTTGTTCTGTTCCCAATGTACTAATCTATTATTTATACTTGTTCACATAATTGTGATGAATTCTATAGTTGTTTGATCAGCAGGTTCTCTAGTTCAACAAGTAGCACTTGAGTAAGGTCAAAGGTTAATATTAAATGTATCAGATTCCATTGAAAAAGTCTGTTTAAAAGATAACCCATTTAATTTAGTAGTGACTCCTATAATGGACTACTTTGAAAGGATAGTCTTTCCTTAGGATGTTATTGCTGTTATTTCAGCTTAAAGGCATACAGTTATTAAAATGCATTTTAACATGTACTAAGTCTCACTTGAAATATTCAGATTAGCATTATTGAGAAAATTTAAATCTAAATGTTTCAACACCAATGAAAAATCTTTTTTAGAGATAAAGGTTTATTTAATTTCCTCATTACTAGCAGCAGAACAATTTATTTTGAATTGCTTTGTTTTAATGGCATCCCAAATTCTAAAAAATCCTAAATGTTTTTTCCTATAATCTAATAATCATTGTATAATTGTTTGCTTCATCTGTAATATTTGAGAATTAATTTAGAGGTAAATAGAACAATTCTACTTGGGACAGTGAAGAAGCACTTGGATTATGATATATCTACTTGGTTAAGCTTAAACCCAAGTTAGGTACAAGGCCAGTTTTACATGCTCATTATACCCTTGAGCTTTTGTAATCAATGTGGCCCTGAACCTACATAAATTACTCTCATTAAGTTGATGATTTTTATCCACCCAGTATTTTGGCATCAGTGTAATCTTTACACCTAGATGTAATTGTAATAAAAGAGTTCAAATTCCAGTTATTTCCTTTACATAACTATTCAGTTCAATGCAATGGGAAATGTATGAATGCCTATATTCCCTTCAGGTATTGATTAAATAGTGCATCCAGTGCTAATCCAGTGCTAATCATGTGTTGACAATAAAAAGATCTTTATCAAAAAATAATTGTTCTTCTCATTAAATGACCAAAATGGTTGATATGCCATAAAACTAATGAATCACTTACAGAAAAATTGCAATGTGATCACTGAAATCTTTCTAAAATTCAATTCAGTTTTGTCTGGTTTTCATATGGGTCATTTTTTATTTTTCAATTTCATCTCAAATAGATGAACAGAAACAACATGTAAATTAGAAAATACTGCTTTGGTTGAAGGTTGAAAAAAAAAGATCTATTGAAACTGGGTTATTTTGTTTTATTACAGGTGATTCTGGATTCACAAAAGTATATTTCACTTCTGAGGGACATTGGAAAATTATGGGTATGTAAAAAATTTAGATTATTTTTGGTTTTTTGTGTGTGTAATTTTGGAAAATTTACTTAATATTCACTGTTACATTTTAATTACAACAGTCAAAAACAATTTTAAATCTTGAAAATTTCATAAATGATTGTTTTATTTTAGGATTTCTGTAACTGTTGTTTAATAGACATTTTCTTGAAAACATTGGTAAAATAAAGTTTTAGATTTTCATTAAAAGATATTTTTCAAATAGTTTTTAAATTTTAAAAATAATTGTAGCTGTCATAGAAAATTAATTAGTAAAGAAAACTATTTCATGAAATACAAAAAAAAATTATATTTTTTTCAATACCAAACCCAGCGTGTCATTTTTTTATTGAAAAAAAAGTTATAATGCCAAAAAAATTGCTGAATTTTCAAATATGAAAATTAAAAATTTTGATATTTTTTTTGCAAGAGCTTTTGATTCATGCTACTTGACAAGCATAAGTCCTTATTGTTCTAGCAGTTCTGGACACAGAACTTTAAAAATTTTTGTGTGTTATTATTATCAGTGCTATGTCATGAACCATTTCAAGGTCATTGCTTATCACCCATTTTTAGATGATGCCTGTATCTGACATGGCCTAATCAGTAGTGGAAGAGTCATGATCAGTATTTGCAAGGAGAGTATATGGATTTCAGGGATGTTCTCTTGTTTCTTCTTTTTTTTCTCTCCTCGCTGTTCTTTTCTTTTCCACCTGGCCTTTTCATTTTTGCCTTCTCCTCCCCATAAAGTCCACAAAGTAGTCTTTGCGTGTCAAGATCCCCCATCTTGTTCAGTCTCTGGCAGTTCTCATCAGGATCAGGTTATTATTATTATCATTCTTATTCATGTGGACGTGCCTTAGTATAATGTGGTTTCAAGTACTGTATAAAGAATATGAGTTTTCTGCTAAAAGAAATCCAATAATATAAGAGCCTGCATCAAAAATACACTTCTCTATGCAAAAATGCCCCATAGGGAAATGGATAAGTTTAAATCCCAGTCATTTTTATAGCCTTGGGTAAAATATTATTCTGTTTATTTCTTCCAGCTATTGATTGAATAATGCAACTTGTAGATTTATTCAAAGAATATGTTAATAAAAGCACAATTTAAAGTGTAATTGATTGATTTTTTTTTGGAATGAAATTACTGAAAAGGTTGATATGCCATTAAAACAGAAACCTAAATCATTAGGCAACAAAAAGTAAATTCATTTAATTATATCTATATTAAACAGATTTGAAATTTTTAAAAAAATGTGATAAAATAAAAGATATTGTCTTTTTCCATAGATTAAAAAACATTATTGTGATGCAGGAAAATAAACCTTACTTTGAATAATAATTTTAAGGAAGAATAAATGCTAATAAAATTCCTTCTTTCAGTTCCTCAGATAAAACATATTTTCCCATTTTTAGTATTTGAGAGGTTAAGCTGAATTTAAGTATATTAGATCAAATGTTAAATCTTTTACATTTTTTATGTTTTAAGATTAATAGCTATTATGTTGTTTCCATATTCATTGTAGAAGGAATTCTAGCAGTTAAGATTATTATTATAAAATCATTAGCAGTTGTGATGAGAAAGAATGGTTAAAATAATGACATTTTTTTTACCAATAACTATATATACTTCAAAATAGGGGAATGGTAGACCTGATACTCCCACATCAGTGAGCACCAACAATATAGATAGTTTGGGAAGAAAATTACAGAAAATCTTTGTTAAAAAATGCAAGAGAAATTTACAAAAAGAAATAAGTCAACTTACTATTTATTTAGTTTTTACTTACTTTTACTTAGGTAGACCAGTCAAGGTCTTAAATAATAGATTTTTCAGCGCTTTTGCAGAACAAGCAAATGGAGAACTATTTTTTTTGTTTGGGGACTTTGCCTGCTTTTAAGAAAGCAATTTGCTTGCCTAGGGTCATGGTTAGGGTTTAGGGTTCGGCCAAATTTCTCCATTTGCTTGTTCTGCAAAAGTGCTGGTTTTTCAAGTTGGGAGTAATTTTCAAAAGGGAGAAAAAATGGATTATCTTTTAGATTTCCCTGTATACTTGATACTGGATGTTAACAAGACTTTGATAACATTTAAAATGGAACAATTTGTAGCATACATGCATACATACATGTCTAGTTTGGGGCAGCAACGGTGGAGCATTGGTAAAAGCATGGGCTCTGGAATCGTATAACGTGAGTTCAAACCCCAGTCGAAAACCATTACTTTCATTCTAGCAGCCTCAGGCAGATGGGGCTCATTAACTCTGGAGAGCAGTTCAACTAGGTGAAGGGTAACACCGAATGTAATAAAACCCAGGTAAGAGCACATCAAAATGGCCTTGTGCCAAACTTGGGTTGGTGCTCACCAAGTAAATAATACATGCCTAGTTTTTCTTTTGACTTTCAATGGATAAATTTAGGAATGTTGATATTTTCAAAATCTTTTCGGCTTTAATTTGTTCCAAATTCTAAAAATTCCTGTTATTATTATTATTTTTGGTCTTCTTTTTTTTTTTTTTAATGTTTATACTTTTAGCTTTTAACCACTTAACAAATTTTCAAATTTTTTAATCTGTGAACAAAAATTTGGTGTGCATTGTATTAAAAGGTTTAGAAATATGAATGAATCCAAAATTTTATACTATAAATGGTTTCTATCCTATTTTATGTTTATGCAAATTTAAGGTGAACATTTATTAAAATGTTGGGGTTATTTAAATCAATTAGCTTCAGTGTGTTGCTATCAGAATGATTACTACTATTTGGATCAATAAATAAGGGAAAGGATTTGATGATGCAACACTAAAATGATCAATGAAGGATTGATATGACTGTTGTATTTAGAGATGTTTATTTCAAAGAAAACCACTAACTTATCTTACCTTCTAACTTGTTTTATGGTTTATTAATTTTAACTAGTTTATTTCATTAATAACATTTCTTCTTGTTTTTTGTATTAAACTAATGATTGAATTAATTTCCAAACCCCTTAAAAATCATATTCTAATCTTTCCCTCTTTTTTTTTCTCTCCCTCTCTCTTTTGTGGTTAATTAAAAAAAACAAAATTATATCAGTTGCACATGAATTACATAGAAGAAAGAATGTCTTGATGAAATCTTTATAAAAACTATCGATTAATCTTACTCCATATTTGATTTGAACAGTTTCTATTTTTTTAGACTTATTTTTTCATTCCCTTTTTGGTTTCTTGTCATAAAAATATTTCCATCATGGAAATTTTTTAATTTTTCGCCCTAAATTTCAAATGCTATTCAAATGAAATGTTTTTTTTTTGCCTTTTTTAAAAATTTTTATTGAAATTTTTTAATGTCATGCTCATTGAAATTGTCTCAAATTGACTTATTTTTCTAGAAAATACCTAAAAAAACTATATAATGATCTAACCATTCCATAGTTTGGTTATAATTTTTATATAGTCATAGTCAGAATTTTGCTTGTAGAATTCATTCTGAAATCTAAATCATTTGAACAAAACTCATTTTATAATAATTTGAAATTTGGATTCTTTATTAAAATTATATTTACACTACTTACAGGTTTTGGACTCATCTTGATTGTTACTTATACAAAATTTTAGTTGTGTCCTCTGGTCTTTTGCTGGAGGACTCAACACCTATTTTATTGAAAAAAACCCAGATAATAACTTGGAAATGAATTATCTTATAAACAAATTAATGTATAAAAATATACAGAAATTCTGATAGGATTTTTTTTTTTAAATATAATAAAAAAAAAAATAAATGTTCTCATTTGTAAATATTGATTTGTTTTACATTATATCAGCTTTTCTTTTCTTTTTTTTGCCTTTTCAATTCTAGGAAAAGCAAATTATAGTAATTTATTAGTGATGCAAATGAAAAAATAAAATGAAAATTATAAGCTGAATACTGAAAAAAGTGTAATTTATAATTCATATTAGAAATGTAAAATTATATTCAATTTTTAAAAAGGTAGGGATTTTGTGTATCCACACTCTTATGTATAATGTATGTTTTTAAACATAAAGGCACCATAGAGCAATACTGGATTTTGATTTCTAATTTCTATTTAAATTTCTTGATTAATAATTTTAGTAATTTAGTTGAGATCCATTCATATTACACATTCATGATCGATACATAATATTGACTATATTGTATAACTTTTATTTTCAAATGATAATAAATCATTTTTACTGAGCATTTATTTTTGGAAATCTTAGTTTTGTAATTTCAGATGATCTTTAGAATCTGGGAAATCATGTTTATCTTGCACTCTTGGGCTCAAATATAGTCTAATAATACTAATCTTTATTTAAGATGTCTCTCATCTTCATTATAAGGTTTACAGCATTTTGGCTGGTGTGCTTTTTGGCCTTCTTTTAGTATTATTGAAACCCATAAACTTTCATGCCAAACTTTCATGCCAGACTTTCATGCCAAACTTTGAAGCCTTGTCATAAATGTGAACTTAATACTTTATTTAATACTAGCGGTTTTACCCGGCGTTGCCCGGGTTTATTATGTCTGATTATAAAGCGACCTTCTGGTTTATCATGCAAAAATAACATAACCTAGTTGATTGCATGGTCAACATTTAAAAGGGGTCTTTTTTTTAGATAAAACACATGGCATAACCGTGTCAGTGGTGAGTGATGCTGAATTTGACATTTGCGACAAAACTTTAACAGTCAAATGTTTTTT
>JAUZSX010000019.1:1440944-1452511 GCA_034780655.1 Idiosepius hallami | reverse complement strand
TCTGTCACTGATATTGAACTCTCTAACTATATATTTAAGCAATCTTATCACTTAGATTATATATATATATATATATATATATATACACACTCTAATACAAACTTATCTGTATAAAAGATTTTTTTATTTATTAAATGACTTTATTATTAATATTATTATACACATTTTTGGTATATCATACAATTACTGAGCATAACATTTGCAGTGGGTAGATGAAGAAGCCTGAAGCCTAGAGGGCCTTGCCAAAGGTTAATACGACACTGCTTCTCTCCACCAAACTTGGGTAAGGCACTTGCATGGTCTGTTCCTTCTCTTCTGCCTCTTCCCACTTTCTTGTAGTGTCTAATTCTAACTGTAAACCTAATCCTGATAATAACCCAACTACAAACCTCTGTCCTCTACTGATTGTTGTTCACAACTTGGATGCGTCAGGCTGCAAGGGAGAAAACCCCAAATTGGATTATTCTCTTCAGGTGAGGCAACTACTTTCTAAGTTCACAATCATTTGAACTTTTTATTCTTTTTAGTATAAATATTTGATTTTATTTCAGTATGATCCAAATGTAGTAATACCACTTTGTCTACTGTTAAGGTTGTAGTCATGGTGATGTTAAGCTTTCAAAGATATACAAAAACCATAGTAAGGATGAAATTGTTGATATTACATCAACTGGGGCCAACCTAATGAGTAGGTGTTCTTCAAAATAGAATTACAAAATTAAAAAAAAAACAAGGAATTCTGTTTCCATTCTTAAAATGTTTATCAGTTTCTATAATTATCAAATAAAACTAGACAATTTTAACTGAGTTCTAAGCTCATTAAGTCGTTTTGTCTGTTTTCTTATTCAATTTAATATATTTGGTTTCTCAGGTTTATTCATTTCTAAGAATTGAATACCTTTGATACAAAGTTTAAAATAAAAAAGAAAAAAAAAACTTCAATCAAACATAACTCAAAATTAGTTAATACGTCCAACTAACTATGAGACAATAAAGGAAAATATAATATATTGTCTTATAAATGCTAAATCCGGTTGCACTTACTAAGAGCAAAAAAGATACTTGTATAATATTAAATGATTGAATTCATATCATTTCATTCGATTTTATTGAAGATATTATGAAATGTCAAAGTGAAAATACACTTGTGCAAAGCTAGGTATTTCCACTAGTATATAATCATGTACTTAAAAGTACTTAATCAACCTTTTATCATACTTTCTAACAACCTTATTACAAAAACCTGTATTAGAATGATGAAGCCCTGTAACTCCAAAGCAATCAGTGTATTAAATATCCCTCTAAAGATTTTTTATTTGAATTGCTCTGAGATCTTTTTATCATATTCAGTTTTTTTATAAATGATTTCAAAAAATTGAATGAAAGTTTCAAAAGTGTTTAGTTACAGAAGATTAAATTTTGTGATTTCAGAAAAACTTTATAACCCATAGTATTATACATTTAATCTAGTTTTTTGAAAACTAGCCCAAGACTAACACTGATATTCTTTAGTTATAAATTTCCATTATTTACAACAGAAGTTCTTTTTCTTTTTATCTTTCACCATGAAGTAGCAGTTTAATGTTAGGTATTTTTTTCACAGATCAATTTATGCTAGTTAAATGCAGCAAAAATGACATGATAGGCATAAAAAGAACCAATTCATAAATGAAAAATGCAACTTGATACTGTGTCAGTACATGTTTCTATACAAAGAGATAATCTGTTCTAGTGATAATTACTTATTCTTCTTTAAATTTATTAAAAAAAAAACAAAACAAGAACTATTACATACAAGATTTTGGCTAGTGGTTAGGGACTTTGAGTATTAGGACTATAGATTTTATTTTTATTGTTTTACAGACTTTCTAACTAAACTTTAGTGAAACTTGTTGAGCTTGGTATCCATTTTATTGTGTTAATGTTGTTAAGCCACAAAACAAACCTAATTATTTTTCAGGATTGTAGAACTTTCACTTTTTAATTTATTTGTGAAGATAAATTGTTCCACTTGAATGAGGCATAGTTTCTTAGAATAATACTCTATAGATTAAAAGACATGCATTCACCACTTGAAGACAACCAAATAAATTTTTGACTTATAAAAGAACATGAAGAAACTCAAGGTATAAATAAATGAAACCTTGTAGTGGACTTGATCAAATGAACATCTCAACTGGCAGATTGCAAAATTCAACCAAATATAAAATAACAAATCTGCAGGAAATTATTAGATACAATAGGAAATAAAATTGGATATTGGGAATCTCAGTACAAATCCCAGTTGTTTACTGGTTTTCATTTGGGCGAAATACCACTAGGAAAGGTATAGATCTCATTTAGTCAAGTTATAGATTAAATAGTTTATCTTGTGTTACTAAGAAAAATTTGTTCACGTGATGTTTAAGGAAGATAGCTTTCTTGGTGTTAAATCTTTAAAAAGGTTGATATATTATAAATAGGGCTGTGATAATATGTATTTATTAAAGATTACTCTTGTCACAGACTTGCAATTTTACCATTTCTTTTAATTCTTTACTTATTAGTAGGGGCCATGACAACACACTTTTATTAAATATATTCTTTTCTCAGCCTTAATAACTAGGGATGTGACAAGCATATTCTGTAATAAAAGAATATTGTCATAGCCCTAACTTTAAAACAAGTATGGTAAACAAACCATAAGAATAGTAGCAGTAGTTATCCTTGCTTTAGTTTGATATAAATTCCATATGTGTTTTTATAATAAATCTTCTAAGACTTTTCAATTCTCATAATCAAGAAAAATATAGATGGAATTCTATGCATTTTTCTGAACAGCAAGTATTATTAGAGTGGATTTTATACAGGATGATAATTTTGGAGAGTTTTTTTTTTTGTCTACATAAATTGACTTAAAATTTTTCTTTTCTTTGGTTTAAACCAAAATATTAAAAATTGAAATATGGAAGATTGATTTGATAAAACATAGCTTTTTTTTTATTCTTTAGTTTAAAAAAAACATGTTTTATCATGTCATATATTATTTGGGTGCAAAAGATTGAAATTAATTGTTTTTTATTGATTTTATTTTTTATTTTTGGATCTTAAGAATTTATAAAATATCTTCAAATTGTCACAATAGTCCTTCTGAAAATGATTTTGTATTTTTATTTCAAAATTTTAACAATGTTTTTTTAATCTCAAAATGGCTCTATTCTATTTTTGGACTCCTTCAACACTGAGGATATAAACAAAAGATAAAAATGCTTTTATTAATTTTTACTTTAAGAGTAATTATTTAAGCCATTGCAAAATTGTTTACTATTTGTAAAAGGATTTATTTTTCATTGTGTCCCCGTCCCACACATGCAATCACACACAAAGTATTTTTTATATAAGTTAGAACTTCTTAATTTCCCAACTATCTCAAGAAATGAATTGAAAAATAGTTGTGGACAATGCATTTATTTTATAATGATAAAACTGTGGTTTTCTTTGAACAACTTTCACTACTAATATGCATGCATTAAATTTAAACTTCTGGGTTAAAAGAAACTGACTTGTCACAAAAATAAAGTCTAACTTGCAATTTAATTGCTTTCAAAATTTGGATCTATGATTTTTAAGGAAATGTTGGATTGCTTACATTGCATATAGTTGTGGATATCAACCTCTAATAAAGTTTTAAAACTTCATCTTTTTTATCTTTGTATATTTATCAATTTGTTTTAATAACTACATTTTTAAATGTCTGCTGCTAACAAACCACAAAACTAATAAATTCTCCCTTCCTCTCTCACTCTCTCTTATTAGTTTTAGCTTTCAAAGAAGTACAAAAATGTTTTTTCTAAATCCTCCTACAAGCTTTTATTCTAAAAATAATTTTCTAGTTATGAAAATCTTTGATATATTCACTTAATTAGTTTACATTCAACACTAATTCAGAAAGTGTTGATATAAATTGCTAGTAGAAAAAATGGATTTGATCTCATTCTGTATATCAAATTCCTTTTATGTTCATTTAATAACTTTTGCTTCGTTGAGATTTTTTTACAAACAAGATTTTAACTACAAATATTGGTTGATTATAAACATTGTGTAAATGTTTAACTTATACAGAATTGCAAATTAATGAACCTATTGTTACGAGTCATTTAGTTATAAAGTCTGTTACATAAATGTTTTATAGCTTAGTGTATCTCCAAGTGTTTTATTTATTTTTAGTTAAAAAACTATTTGCAAAGCATATCGATCTCATTTAGTCAAGTTATAGATTAAATAGTTTATCTTGTGTTAATAAGAAAAATTTGTTCACATGTGATGTTTAAAGAATTGGTTTTTCTTGATGTTAAATCTTTAAAAAAAACTTTTAAATTTTAAATTGTTTTCTGATCTACTGTGTAAATTGTTTAGCAAACGGGTTTGTTAACTTAAGTAAGCAACTCAGAAGAGATACAGCTAGTGAGTCTCGCTCAACAGTGCATCTAGAATGGTAAAAACTCTAGTAAAAATACTTTGTAGCTGAAATGAAAGGGTAGCCTGCCATAGAACAATTATATAACCTTGTGCCAAACTGCAGTTTTATGCTTGCTTAAGTAAATAATTCTTAAATGATGGTTGAGATAATTACAGCCTTTTTTCGTTCACATTTTTGCATGAAAAAGTATTTTAATTTAATGTTTCTCTACATAACTTGAAACTAAAAGTTCAGATTGATAATATGATGAATATTAATTACATTGCTTTCAACCAAGTATTTGTAAGTAATTCTCTAAAAATATGAAATGGAATAAAGGTAGAATCAACCAGGATCTCAGAAAACTTATCAGCACCCACAAAAAAACAAAAAAAAACATATCCCTGTAGTCTATAGAATTATGATATCAGTTTTCAAATCTCGGAATTCATTTTTGTACTAATATCATATTTCATTTTTACTTGGTAGAGCACCAAACCAAGTTAGGCACAAGGCTATTTTTATGTGCTCTTTTGTACTAATATCTTTTGGGAACAATATGAATTTTTATATTCCCTTTCGTTATGAGTCTAACAACTGTTCTATTAATTACTTGTTTATGAAAGAGACATCAAAAAGTTTGAGATGCTGTAAAAAAAAAAAAATCCAAGTTGTTTTATTGTATTCATCTTTTGCTCAATATTCTTGGGAAAGGTAGGTATTGCCTTATTAATTCCTGCTATGGGTTAAATAATACATTGATTTTTCTACTAAACAGTTGTTTACAAAAGAAGTGGGTGTATAAAAAAATACAAATGATTGTTCTCTGCATCTAATGACTGACTTGTTTGATATTCAATTAAAATCAAAAAACTGATTAATCTGCTAAGAAATAAATCTTTTTGTATTATAGTTCTGTACCAAGAACTACAAACAATAAAACTTAATAAAGATCTGAGATTGTCAACAAGTCTGACAGAACTGTTATTCTGTTTGATTCCTTAATCTTCATTATTACTAAATCAAACTTTTTAAGGAACTTTTTTTTAACCAAAGCATAAAAAAATTCCCTTTGGAACTGGAGTTTACTGATCTTTGTAGAATTAAGTTTTCATCTAATGTCTTTTCATGATAAGCAACTGCTAAAAATTATATTGACAAAAATGTAGTGGGGTAAGCTTGGGATAAGAGTTCAAACTTTAAAACTGTATTTTACAAATTCATATCTAAGTAATTTTGTTACATTCCCATTCTAGGCTAATAGGTAAGATAGGTAAGAATCTCTTGATTATATTCAGCCATGGAGTATGTAGTATAACCAGTGGTGTTTAGTATAAATGATTAAAATATGTGTTAGTCAAAACTGAGTTTCTAGCATTAATTAAACCAAAAGATTAAGTTTTAAACAAAATCAACCAATTAACAAAAATTTATTCAAGAACATCTGATCTTAATATCAAAGTTTTTTTTTCTTTGAAAAAAAAACATGGAGATGCATGGATGTTCTCAAATACAAAAATTATTGACTTATCCATCCTTAGCCACAACCATTTTGAATATTTAATTAGATTTAATTTGCACCTCAGTTTATATTCAAAGAACAGAATTCTCTTTCAGAGAGTAAATGGTTTATTGGAAAAAAAAATAATTTAATTTATTTACATCTGTTTAATCAGTCAATAGTGTATGTAAGGACTCTGGGTACTTCTGGTAACACTCTGACTGGCAGCTATTTAGTCAGAGGTGATTTCCAGTTTAGTAAGTCATTCCTACAACCATAACAATCTGTCAAAATGGTCTTCCAAAATTCAGATTTGATTTCCGTCCTGTTTTATTAACTGCAGGATATGATGATATTATCTTTGGTTTAACTCTTCTGGCACATATCAGACTGAAATGTTCTGTCTGCTAATACAAATTTGTAGGTAAAAGAAAGGAACTTAAAATAAACCCAGCAACTTTTGTCATCAACAAGTCAATTGTTCTTTTTGTTTATTGTTGATCATGTCTACTGTTGCCATTGTGTTTCAGGCTGGGACTGGCGGCCCTTGGACAGGCAAGAAACTGCAAATGCCCAATCTCATCTTATCAAACAGATTCTTACAGCAGATTACAATACTGAGCATTTCTGTGCTGGCATAAGTATGACCACCCTCATCCTACTGAATTCTCCAGCAGTCTACATTGTGTGTCTCTCTCTCTCTCTGTCTGTCTGTCTTTTTAGCTGTTTGTTTTTGTAAATTTATTTTGGTTTTGATTTTCTTTAACAATTAACAAGTTTGTCCTCAATGTCTTTTTTTTCCCCCCCAATCTGTCTTTTTATTTATTGCACCAAACCACCTGAACACCCTCTCCAACACCAATTAATTTCTTTCTTTCTTTCTTTTTTTGTATCAATTCAAGAATCTTTTTTTCTATCTCTTCACTCCACATATTTGTTCATATGGGATGTTTTACTGTTAACCCAGTTGACTTAGCAAAATTACCAACCAATTCTATCAAAGGACTATATAAAAGCTGAAATATCAGTTTGTCTTGCCTTAAACCACCAAGGCCAAAATATTGACCTTTTTGGATCCAAAGGGTTAACAAATAGACATTAAGTTTTACATTACTATTAATGTTTAATATTATAAAAAAATGAAATCAGTTTTTAATTATTATTTTCATTTATGAGATGAGGCTTCATAATTTAGAAATTGACTTTATTATTTGGACTTTTGTCCTCATCTTGGTAATTTTGATGTTTCTACACTACACCTGAAGACTACCTGAGGTAAATTAGACCGAAACATAATGTAGAAACATCAAAATCACCAGGGTGAGGACAGATTTCGAATAATAAAGTCAATTCCTAGATTATGAAGCTTTATCTCAAACGTAGTGTAGAAACATCAAAATTACCAAGATGAGGATAGAAGTCCGAATAATAAAGTCAATTCCTAAACCAGTTTTTAATGTATGAAAAGATTAACAAAAAACAAAGTATTTCTTTTTTGTCATTTTAAAGTTAATCAATGAATGTGAATAAAAGATTCTTTTATTGATTAGTTTTCTATTCTTATTTAATGGATTTTCTTTTTTTATTTATGTAAATTTGATTTTTCTTTCCAGTTTGCTTGCTTTGCTTTGATATTGCTTTGCTTTTAATCTAAATGTTTTTTTTGCACCATGGCTACAATTAATTTCTCTTTTATAACAGCTTTTTTTTTTTTCTTATTTACAATTACATTTTTTCACAATTTTTTTTATTTCACAGAGATTCTGAAATTGATTATTTTCGAACAGGAGTTCTTAAACTTTTTTTTAATATGACACCATTTGTGAGTGAGTCTTTCTGTGACCCCAGACAAATATTAAATATAATTATAAATTGTAGTTCTTTTTGGTTTGAAAAAGAGGTCTTATCCCTGATTACCAACTTCCATCTTTATCAATGCATCATACCATCTTATAAAGTCTTATATCTTTTCACTAAATATTAAACATATCTAATTAACTAAACATGCAGAACATACAAAATATAAAAAAAATTGCACAATTGTTGTAAAGTTGTTTTTATTGTAATTCTATATTAAAAACTATTATAACAACTTTATGGGCAGCAAGGGTGGAGCATTGGTAAAAGCTAGGACTCTGGAATCCTATTAGGAACAAGACAAAAGAGAATAATCTAGAAGAATCATACGTACTGGCATATATATATATATCTATCCATCAATCTATCTTTGTATTAATATATCGATCTAAAACCATAGCATTTACTTTGATTCTGTCCAGATCTGGGACCAAAACCTGAGCTTCTTTGTTGGCCCTAAGTAAAAAGTTATTAAGGGGTTCATTGAGGGTCTTTTAACTATAGAGTTGCTTTACATTTTAGGTTCATGAATTATTTATGATCCCAATGCATTCTTTTTGTTTAGTTTTATTAATATAGGAGGTTATCTACATAATTAACCTAAATAAATTCCTTTTCTCTTTTTGTATCAAATTTTTGTTGTTGTTATAGAACTGTAACTACTAATAAATCTAAAAGTAGAAAAGCCTTATTTAACCATCTTTTGCCTTTTATATGAGCATCTGTATAACAAGTCTGCTTGATCCTTCCTTTGCACAACTGTAACAATCCTAATATGCATGTAATAAATCCAACAGGTTATTATGTTTAATTATATTCATCATTGATTCATAACTAATGCCCATTTAATTTAATATTGTGTTTATGAGTTAGAAAATAGATTAGTAAATGATTTTTTAAGTTAATTTAGTGCTAAAAGTTATCCACCAAAATTTACCAAGAAGTAGAAAAATGTTTAAAAACTTTAAGACCTGGTTCTTCTTAAATGGAATATTTTATAAAAAGATATGGTTATAATTTTTTAGGTTTAACACCAAAGTGAATTGTACATTGACTAATTTCTCATGATTCTGCATATGTAGGGCTTCAATTTAAATAACTGCAAACCATATTTTGTTCTTCAAATTTCTGCTAATCAAGAATAAGCTTTATTTGGTTTATATCACTTAACTTAGATTGAAGTAGGTATTGTGATTTTTGTTATTTTGATGAATGAATTCTGGATCTTTCATGGTTTTAGGTTGAAATATTTTTGATTGTTGGTTCTTGGCTTTGTTTTTCTTGCTTTTTTTTAATTCTTTCTATAAATTTTCTTTTTTTAATTTTTTTTTCAAATTTTCTTTTTTTTTTTGTTTTTATTTTCTTCTTTTTTATTTTCTTTTTTTTCTTTTTCTTTTGTTTCATTTTCTTTTCTTTTGTTTCATTTTCTTTTCTTTTTTTCTTTTGTTTTTTTTACTTTTGTTTTTTTCTTTTGTTTCTTCTTTTTTACTTTTTCTTTTTCTTTTGTTTATTTTTTCTTTTTCTTTCGTCTCTTTTTCTTTTTTTTCCCTTTTTTCTTTTTCTTTTGTTTTTCTTCATTTTCCTTCTTGGTCTTTCTAATAATTTTTTTTCTTTTGCTAATGAATGATTGTGTTTCCTCCCAAATGTTTTTACATATTTATTATCTTTTTGATATTTTACTCATTGTTTCTGCATCTGTGTTTATATGCTTGGTTTGTTTGTTTGTCCAATGTTTTATGCTTTGCTTTTTTTGTCTCGTAGATCTGTGAAAAGTTTTGGATCGGGGGTGGGGAACTGATTTTTCTTCTTTTTTTTTTTCTTTTTTAATCTCTTGATAATTTCCAAAAAAACAATTCCTGCAAATTCTTTTATTTTTTTTATTGCTTTTTAAAAAAACTATGTAATTATGCTCTCTAATCTGCATGTGTTTTTTTTTTAAAATCCTTTTCTTAAAAAATAAATAAAAACAGTCTTTTTAATATGAGTTTGCCAAATAACTCCTTCTTCCAAATGATTCTTACTTACACACCTCAAATTGTTCTACAACTATTACTATCTCTCATGAAATATTAGTTTTTGAATAGATGTTTTTTATTTCATGATTTCTGAATGTTGGCTTCAAAAATCCAAATCTGTTTTAAAAAACAACAAACAAAAAAAAGACCCCTGACCCATCTTTAGGAAAAAATTATAATCCTCTATAAAACAAGCCGCGCGTGCATGGTACCCCTAGCTCTAAAAGTCCCTGAGGGGTGCAAAACAGATTTTTCCCGGAGTAAACACTATTCAATTTTTGAAATTAATAATACCCTCCACATTTTGGCCAAGTTTTAGAAAAATTAAACGGATGGATTAAAAGTTATAGACCGGAAAAGATTATTCTTGCCTGTTTTGGGGCATTTTTACCCCCTGGGGGGGATAATGAGATTTTTTTTCAAAAATTGAAGAATGCCACTTTCTAACCTGACCGAAGTTACAACTTCATGCAAAATTTCAGAAAAATTGAACAGATGGTTGCAGAGAAAAACGCGAATGAACGAACGAACATGCCTGAAAACATAAGTTCCTCTCATTAAATATCGGGGTACCATTAACCTTCTGATAGTGAATGCATTCATAATCCTCATTTCATTTAGTTTTATTCAAGTTATTTAGACTTCTACTTTTATCTATGGTATTATCTTCACTATATTTTGGCTGACATGTTCTTTAGTCTTCAAGTATTGAATCGTAAAATGATGGAAGATAGAAATCAAAAAAAAATTTCAAAATTTTATGAAGTATTGGGAGTAAGAGATTTTAAATGCTTATGTATAACAAACTTTAGATGACTCAGCATTAAACTTATGACCATAAAAATTCTATTATACCATTAATTCTCTCTCTAGTTTAAAAACTAAAAATCATAAAACTTGTGTGTCAACCCTGAAACAAATTGTGCACTTTTTAAAAAATAAAAACTGTTTATTTTTCTTCTATAATTTTGTGGTTAATTTTGTTTTAATTTTTGCCTGTGAATTATTCGCACCATATTTATTGCCAGTATATAACAATCCGACTGTTACTATCTAGGAACTGTGAATGTAATCTAGTTCGAATAATAACTGAAGAAGACACAAGAGCACATAGTGAAAGTAACTCCAAAGATGAGAGTAGAAGTCCAAATAACTGGGACAAAAATAATCAAAATTCATATAATAAATTCACTCATTTCTCTTGCTTGATTTTTCACTTGTGAACTAGTTTTGTTGGATGTGTAAATGTAAATGCAGTTGGTGAGTGTTTAAATGCTTTTAGATGAATATTAGAATTTATATAAACCAATTACTAGAAAAACTACATGACCTGGTAAAAGGACAGTTTTTTTCAATTTTATACTATATAACAGTTGGGCAGCGACGGTGGAGCATTGGTAAAAGCTCGGTCTCTGGAATCGTATTACATGAGTTCAAATACCAGTCAAAACCATTACTTTCACTTTAGCAGCCTCGGGCAGATGGGGCTGGTTAACTTGGGAGAGCAACTCATCTAGTTGGAGGTCAACATCAAACGTAAAAAAAATGGGTAAGAGCACGTAAAAATGGCCTTGTGCTAAACTTGGGTTGGTGCTCACCAAGTAAATATATATATACATGATAGAAAAAATAGGAAACTAAATTCCGACAATATGTGATAGAAAAATATTAGAAAAAACAAAAAACAAGAATGTATATTAGTGCCAATGCGTTTCGGATGTTTTTCCTTCTTCAGGGCACATTTATTATTATTATT
>JAUZSX010000019.1:1404486-1418174 GCA_034780655.1 Idiosepius hallami | reverse complement strand
TTAAATTCACTATTTTTTCAAAATACTAGTCCTGAAGGAAAGTAAAGAAAGACTAGATTCAGATAATAAATAAAACGAATAATAATTTTAAAAAAGGAAATAATTTATTGTTTCTTGTGCTGCCCGGTACTAATTGATCCGCGGCCCGGTACCGGTCCGGGGACCACTGCTCTAACTGAAGAAGAGTAGGAGGAACATCCAGACCCAACTTTTGAAAGGGCCACAAAACTAATCTCTCTCCACACACCCCCCAAAAAAAGTAAATATTCTCAGGGTCGTGCTTAAGGCTTCCCCCCCCCCGACTTCATAGATCTTTTGTAATGCAAATAATTACATAAATAATAATTAAGATTAATTGTAAAATTATTATCACACTTGAAATATACATCTATCAATCCATTTTTCTTTCTGCCTATCTCTCTCTCTCTCTCTCTCTATATATATATATATATATGTATATATAGTCAAAGGCTCCAGTATGTTAAGGGAGGCAAATTGCCTTTTTAGGGTAAAGGGGCTGCAAGGCGCATTCTTCGTTGGGGCTGTTAAGTGGCTAAGCACGGCACTGCATATTCTGTAGTGTTACGATCTTAGATAAAAAAATGGCTGATAAAAATGGTACAGTTTTATTATCATCATTATTATCATCATTATTATCATCATCAGATGCTGCAATACAAGGATGTTATTAAACGACACTTGAGGGCAATGGATATTGAGGTAGAGAGTTGGGAGCAGCTGGCTATTGACAGTGGTAGCTGGCATGAGAGCCTCCACAAAGGAAAAGAAATTATACAAAAAAAATTGAAGGACCTGTTTTATCCGAGACACCCGCGACATCACACGCCTGGCACGTGCCCTCTAGCAGCACCAGAGGAAAGGGCATCACCTCCTGGACTAGTAATCTTCAACAATGAAGGAATGCATATGATGATGATATTATTATTATTATTCAGCATAATTATGTAGCAATCAAACTTTGTTAAATTGAAGAGTTTTATGGATTACCAATTTGATTAAATGTTTCCAGCATTTATCTTTTACTAGTCTTCAAATCATTAGTTATTATCACTTTCCCAATGTTAGAGATAAATCTGCTGCATTTAGAAATCATAGCAGGTTTTGTAAGATCTCATAAAATTAAACTCTTTTCAATAGATTCGTCCAGTCATTAAGTATTGGATACTTTTAAGTATTGGATACAAATGCATTCAGTGATTTTTCAGAGTCGCGTAAAACCAGTTTCTGAAAGTCATTTTAATGCAATGATTTATACAAGAAGAATAAGTTTGAAATTTCAGTTAAATCAGCAGGAAATTTCTAAAGGAGTAAAATAAATGGTGAACATCACTGAGAAGCATGTCTATTGTCTATATTATGAAATTGACAAACCAATTTCCAATTATTTTATGCAATGTTATTAGGCCTGTGATAATATGCTTTTAAAGACTATACCAGTCAGGGCTAGAGTTATTAAAGCTGTGACAAGAATATTCTTTAGTAAAAGCACATTATCACATGAAACTTGTTCTTCTAATACCCATTGGTGTGATCAATAGATTATTGATTATCCTTTATATACTCATCTCAACCATTTTTTTTCCAGACCGCTGTCCTCATCTTAATCATTATCTTCACAACATTTCAGCTAATCTTTTGGTCTTATTCAAGTGAATAAAATTGGAAAGTTTCCAAGTTTTTAGTAATTAAGGCCAAACAATTTATCATCTAAAAAACAACAAAAATAAAAGAAAAACAGTTCAATAATTCAACACAGAAATTGTCAAGCCCCAACGTAAGAATTCCAATAAGCAATTATTATTATTATTCCATTTTCTTTTTTGATTAAAGTCAAATTTAACCTAATTAAGTTAAAATTTAAATTAATTTAAGTTAATTAAAAATAAACAGGAATTATTAGTTAAAAAAATTCAAACTCTACCTAACAGTTTTATATCAAAGTTATTTCTTAACAAATACTAGATTTCATATGGATAAATGTTTTGGAATCAACAAATAAAAGTAATAGTTTTACATGAGAAGTACAACATTCAAACGCAAATAGCAGACATAAGCCACAAAACATCTAAGAATTCAGAAAGCGACAATTCTATCTTAAAAAAAAAAAGAAATAGAGAGAAAAAGCTAGACATCATCATGCACACAAAAAGCTTGCTTGTCGTAACCTCAAATAGTTGAATGCTCACAATTTTTTAAGTCCTGGTTTAATTTCATTCCCTAAATATTTCTTCAGTTCAATTTGATACTTTATGTTATGAAAAGCTATTTATCTTAAACATCATTTCAAAATAAATAGATCTATATTCAAATAGCAATTATCCAGTTTATTTCTCTTCTAAAATCAAAACTGGTTTTATTTTTGAATACAAAAGACACACAAAATGAAAATATAAAAAGCAAAGCAAAATTTTAACAGAAAATTAGAAGCTATTTCTATACTCTTTACTTAAATAAGATATCCCCTCTCCCGCGGATTTCTTTTTTTTGATTTTGATAAATTTTAATAGAAAAATACCTGATTTTTTTTTTTCAAACAGTATAAAGTTTTACAAAAACAGTTTTTAATTAAATTATTATAAATCTAAAATTTGTTTCTTGAAATAGACTTTTATTCTTTGAATAAACATTTGTAGATATTTAGTAATAGTTACTTTAAAGGGATTCACTTCAAATAGATGACTTTTTTCATTTTCTGAGTGATTTTAATAATTTCAATTAAAACAATTCAAGAAAACCACAAACAAAAATGTCTCAATTCTTTTTTTTTTTTTATTTCTTCTAAAACTTTCAGGTTTGGTTCATGAAAAAAAAAAGTTTTTTTTATTCCATATACAGATACGTTTTGTCACACATTAAATTATTTCCTGGCTTTCTAAGCTATACAAATAAACACATATTTTTGTATCTTTCAATATAATGCATACAGACATATAATGCATTGTTAATAATAAATGCAGAAGAAATTTTAAATAAGATTCTAGGTCTTTAATAACTTAGAAAACAAACAATAATGAAAAATGTTCAAATAGAATAGAAAATCTGAAACAAGCAGAGATTATTAGAGACAAAAAAATAAAACATAATCTGTTGAAAAAAGAATCAGATCTGATTTTGATTTTCTATTCTTCAAATAAAACATTTTTATCCAAACTGGTTAGGAACAAAAAATATTCATGTATAGTTTTTAAAAAAAATATTTGAATTTTTAATTCAGTTGGTTAGTTTTATTGAGAATAAAATGTAAACAATTTGCTAAGGTGATTTAAAATAAAAGTACGGAAAGCATCAAAAATATTGCTTTAATAAAAAGTTGGCTAATCTTGTGACCTTTTCTATTGAGCTACTTAAAAAGAATTATCTTCGTATGGAATCGATTAATTAACAGTACCAATCAGTTGATATTAGCATTTTCTACAAGTTAATCATTCATATATATATATATATATATATATATGTATAACTTGTTTGCTATAGTGGAATATATATATATATATATACATATATATATAACACTGCATATGGCCTATCATATTCCACATTCAGTTTTGTTTTTTTGGGTCTTTTTGATTAGCCAATTATAGGAGACAGGTATTTGAGGTAGGCCAGAAACTAATTATACTCCTTTAGATTATTCTTGAAAAATTGCAATGAATACACTTATTGATAGATAAAAGTGTTTTTTAAAAAAAAGTTCAAATTAAAAGAAAATAAATTAAATGCATTTTGTTTAGAATTCTAGAGATTCAAATTTGCACAACACAAACCAATGATTAGTGATTGTTTTTTTTTTGTTTTTAAGCATCCAAAAGTTAAGATTCATTTAGTGCTCTATTGGAAGCCATTGTAACAGTTTCAAATTAAGATAATTCAATAATATAGTTAAAAATAATTTTGATTAATATTTCTTGATAAACAGAAAAACTGATAATTAAGTAAATCATCATGGTTACAAGAATTTTTTTTTAAAATTATCTTAATATAGAATTGATTAACAGTATTAATCAGTTGATATTGGAATTTTCTACAAGTTAATCATTTCTTATAATCTGTAAAGTAAGATTGCATATATTTATAAGCTCAATAAGAGTGATAGAGCATGCATATTAGATAAGCAAAGACATGGAGTCAACAGCCTTCAGTGACTATCATTTTCATCAGACCAAAAGGAAGCCTTTCGTTCTGTTGACAACCCAGGTGAGAAACTGACAGTTACCAAAGGCCGTTGACTGTGTCTTTGCTTAACTAATATATATAAATAAATATAATTCATTGAAATTGTTATAAAAATTTATCTAAAATTATCAGAAATATGGCTGACTAAACAAATTCAATGTTAACTAAAGGCGTATGTAGTTTGAATTAGATATAAAATAAATCTTTAAAAAAATGTGACACTTTTATGGAGAGGCTTTTAATCTATTTGAATATTGCAAATCATAGTACTTCTTTCATTTAGATTATTAATTATTGATTAACAACAAAATGGTATCAACAAAAAAGTGATATTTAATCTAAGGATTAATAAAAGGTTTCTAAAATTTGTAAATTATACAAGCAGTATTGCCTGATACAGAGGACTTGCAAAATTTTTTTCTTTCAAAAAGGCTTTGTGTTTAAAAATGAATTATTTTCTTAATTTTCAAAAATGCATCTCCATTATTTATTTGTTTATTTTTAATTTAAAAATGGTCCTTCATATCTTCTCAGTGTTTTAAAAAAACAAATTTTAAGCAAGAATCACCACTTTTAAAATGCTGAAATGATTTATATAGTCAAGCTGCATTGGAGACAATGGTTCCTGCCAGATCACCAAAGTTAAGCAACTATGAGGCTCAAAGTTGCTCAAAGTCTTTGAGCCTGGCCAGTAGTTAAATGGGTGATTATCTAAGAATAGCAGTATTCACAGTTCAATTTCATATTTTCTTCTGGAAATTTAGTGCCTACTTAATCTAGCCACATGAATGTGCATAAATTCAAAACCGAATGTAGAACCAGTTTAAAAGAGACAATTTGAATTTTAATAGTATATTAGATTAGATTTATGTAACATCATTAAAAATAATAATGTCTTCAAAATAAGTGAATCAGTAGTTTGTTAAGGAAAATTTCAGATTTTGAAAATGAAAATGTATCTAACATTTCTAATCAAAAAGATCTGGTCTATTATTTCTGGTCTGCAAAAACACTAAGCAAACGCTGAGGTGAAATTTCATTTAAAACAGGATTTAAAAATATATCTAAAATTACTATTAAGACCAAATAGTAAAAAATAATGGTCGAAATACCATGATTCATTTTACCAATTTTAAAAATGCTTTGAACTTTAGGGAAAGTTATTTTTGTTTCAGTTAATAGTAAACAGATTCAGAAAATCTAAATAAGATAACACAATCATGAAACCGATATCATTAATTAATTTAAAATGATAGGATTAAGCTAGAGGATTATTCTTGAAAAATAAAAATGTATTTATAATACAATTTTATAAGAATAAAAGAAACAGTATTGAGGATAACAGTTCAAAATAAGTAAAATATAAAAGCTTTAAAAAGTCATTAAATTTATCAAATGCATCGGAGATAGTCCTGAGATGTAGGCGTTGACGTTTTGCTTTCAATCTTTAACTAGAGAACATTTCTTATTTCTAAATAAAAAAGCATTTTAAAAAAATAATTAGCAGAAATTATCTTAAACCCACATGCTAGACAAGTAGACAAACTGTTATTGTTCAAAATAAATTTTCTTACGCGTGTGTGTGTGTGTGTGTGTGTGTGTGCTTATTTAAGATTCATCCATTCTTCTATCTTTTCAAGTAAGCATTCACTCCAACAATACAAGAAAATGTAAATTATGTTCGATGTTATTTTACATTCTAGATTAACTAAATTAAAAATTAAAAGCAATAAGCATGAAAATAACAGCTGCAATATTTTCCTGAAATTCTTGAGAATTGTCAAATTTGTTGAAATGTTCACAAAATAAACAAAACTGAAAACACTGCAACAGCTAAGAAATTCCTAGAAATTGAATCGCAAACAGCAAAATTTAATTCTCTTTTCCATTTTCAGCTTAAATACCAATGCAAGTTATCACAGAATTAATACTGCAAGAAAAATATTAAAATTTCCTATTCCAAAATTGTACTACTGAATAGAAAAAAGTTTAAATCAAAGATTTAACTTCAATTCATTTTAAGTTCATTCACTAAATTTTTTAAATGAATTGTAGCAAAGGAGAATTTCATTGAAATATGAAGCAGGATTCTAAGAACAACAAAATATCTAAAATAAATACAAAACAGTTTTGGGCTTTTTTTAACAGTAAATGGACATTTTTTTTAATGTTTCCTTTCAAACACTTTTTTTTTTCTTTTTTTTTTAAACGCTCTTGACAGCATTCTCTAGCAGCATTTATTTATAGGATATGGTAAAAGATTGGGGAGGGAGAAAAAAAAAAGGTCAGTCATTATTTTCTTGTTTGTTTCTGTGAAGTTAAAGGCATGTCAAAAATCTACTGAATCATTTTGGGATCGACAGGTGAAGCTGATCTGGGACTTGGTGATGGAGTAATGAACTCTTCCGTCACAACAGTTGCCGTGGTTTCCCTTTCAACAGATCCTGAACGAGAATGAACTGTTCTTGTTTTAGTCGTGCGAGTTTCAACAATTTCTTTGGTGATTATAGTTCCATCCTCGGTAACCTCTTCGACTCGTCCCAGGTCAACCTTTTCTTGTTGTTCTTCACTTTCCGATTCGCTGCTTACATTAGCTGAATCGGCATAAAAGGCACTTTCTGTGCCAGGGATCACCTCATCAATTTCATATTCTTCATTCACTGGCCCATTTTCAGTATCAAAAGATTGGTGTCTAGTTTTGATCTTATGGATCATACGATTCTTGACTACTTTTCGCTTTTGGACTTCTCCTGATGGAAGAACTTCATCGACATGCTCAATGACTGTCTCAGGGTAAGGAGGCTTTTCAAAAGTTTCCAAAGTTTCCAAAGATTCAGAACCAGGAATCTTCACTTCACCATCGAAAACCTTCTCGACATGACCTTCATGCCGATGTTGACGTTCAATATGTGTAACTGAATGTTTGGTTACTTTGCGTACACGATGAACCGTGCCATCTGGTAAGACGTTCTCAGTTTCTTCGACTGTTACTTGCTCTTTAGGAGCATTTAACTTTTCTATTACTTCCACTACGGTCTCTGTGGTCTTATTGTCCATACTTTCTGAGCGCACCCGCATCATCTTGTGTTTCACTTTAGAGCCATCAGCAAGCTGTTCTTCCCGGCTCTCTTCTTCGATAGCACCTTTCATTTCATCCACTGCAAGGGAGATAACCACCTATGATATTTTTGCTCACCGTACCAACAAGTTATAGCAAAGAAATTAAACATATCAGATTGCCAGTTACAAAATTGATTTTAAAATGTTATTCAAAGAATATTAATTTAAATTTGGATTATTCAAGTTTGGGAAAATTGAAATATGCTTCAGAAAATAAATATTTGTACCAATGGTAAGGAAAAAGATCTCAATTTATAAAAATAGTAATTTTATTATTAATATCAATTATGGGTTTTTTGTGGGGATTTTTCCAGTATAATTGATAACCATAAATGATTATGATAGCATTAATTTAGGGAATAGAATCAAGTATTTCTGAAGCACATACACAGTTCATAATTTTCCATAGATTATTTTATGTAGCTAAATGCTTTAAAAGAAGTGAATATTGCAATCAAAGACTGCTTAAACAATCTAATAATTATTTTTAAAAAGAAAAAACATCTGGCAAGATAGTTCATTTCAAAATCACCTATTTAGTTTAGAAAATCACAAGCATTTGTAATTTGCTTTCAGGATTTCATACAAAGGTTAATAAAAAACATCCTAATCATTTCACCATCAACCAGAGAAAAATAAACAAAAACAATATTTGAATTAGAGCATAAAATAAGGAAAAAAATAGATGGGACAAGGAATAAATATATAACTAGTACAGCAGGCAAGAAGCAGAACTATTTTGGGGATGAAATAAAAAGTGAATCCTAGATTTTTAAAAGTAGAGAGCCATTAAACTCTTCAACTTAAAAGGTCAGATAGTGAATTAACCAAAACTAACCAAGATCTACAAGGTGATCAAAAAGTCCCTGTGCACCTAAAAAATTTTCAGTAACATCATTTTGTATACATGCGTTTTTTTTATATATTTATTAATAATCAGATGCACGGGTCCCTGAGCACCTGATTTTTAATAAATATGTATTTAAAAAATTTTTAAAAATGCATGTGTACAAAATGATGTTACTGAATTTTTTTAGGTGCACAGGGACTTTTTGATCACCCTGTATAATGAGATTTGATAGAAAATCCTAATATTAATAGCTAGCTAGGATGAAAACTTTGCATATTTTATATAAAAGGGAAACCTCTAAATTCATTATAATAAAAAAAAAGGACAAAAAAAAGCTTTAACTTTTTTCTCTTAAAAACATTCTAAACATATTTTATTACATTCATGAAATAACAAATACCAACTTAAAAATATTTATTTTGAATGAAAAAGTTATTCAATTTGTACACAATTAATGTAAATAGAACCTTAATAAAGATAAAATTGTAAAACTTTTCAAATTATATGATTAAATTTTTTTATAATGAATTCTATAATTGTTAAAAATAAACAATATTAGAATTTTTCATTAATTAAATATGAATCTTAAAAAAATCATCCAAATTAAAAGTATTTATTTCTGTATTCTGGTAAATGTCTTAGTCTAAATCAATTAAGTAATTGATTAGAAAAAATAAGAGAAAATAAAAATTAGAGTCATCTGATCAAGTGGAAGTCTTTTTTTTTTCAGCAAATGAAACAAAAAATAGGGTCCTCATTATTCTTTTATTATGAGATTAAAACTTTTCGTAAATAATTTATGGTTAGTTAAAAAGAAATATCCAAACATTTTTAATTTTTTTCTTTAGATATTTTTTTTTTAATTCTTATAAAAAATATAAATTATTTAGAAATATCCTCATTTTAAGTTTGATATTTATTCTAAAGTTTGAGTTTTCTGAAAAATATTTCTGTATGCAAAAATTGTTATAATTTGGGCCAAAAGAAAAAAAAAAGAAATCTAGAGCTTAATTGTATAATCTTTAAAAAGTATAAGACACATTTTCATTTTATGAACAAATAATCATTCATAATTTACAGCAATTATAAGATATAGAAACAATATTATAGAAAAAACATTTTTTTTAAATCTTATTTATAAGTCTAAACAATAGAAATAATAAAATAATTTGTGATAATTGATTTTAAACTTCTTTTATAAGATCTGATATTTTATGCTTATTGCTTCAGGAGTTCTAAAGCTTAATGTGTAAGAAATCCCCTAAAATAGAACTGACGTAACAACATAAAGACGAATTGATTTTGATTGATTTAACCAGCATATCAACTCTTATTACATCATTCAATGCTGAAAACTGTTTTAAAATTGCTCTACCTAGTTTACTTGTTTTACAGTTTTTGCTTGTTTAGGTCTAGTTTTTGTTCTTTGAAGGCGGTTGTCTTTAATTATTTTTATAAGGAAATTTTTTTTTGAAAGGGTTTGGTTCTACATTCTTAGGTCTAGTCTGATCTCTCTCAAAAATGAGAGAATGTTATTTGTGCAGTTTTTAAATATGTCTTTCATATTATTGGTTTTTAGGCAGCATTTTCTTGCGATAACATAGGCTTCATATTCTACAAGGATGTGTTTGATTGTGTAAGTCTTCTGACATCATGCATTTGTGGTGATAGTTCTTGTTTGAGTAAGAAGGAGTGAGTAAGGCTTGTGTGGCCAATGCGTGTTCTGGATATAACAACTTGTTCTTTTCTTGATTCTGGGGTGATAGTCCCCATCCTCATAAGGTGGGTTTCATCTGGAAGAGTTTGTTATTCATGTTAATATTTGGTTTCAATATATAACGTCTTAGTTTCAAGCAAATTGTTTTTATAGTATAAGCTTAAAACTGAAGCTAGGTAGCCTGGAGAATTCTAATTGAAAAACTAAAATATGTCAATGTGACTAAATCCATAAAAAGTCCTAAGTGAATATAGAATAAAAGTGACCTGTTAATGGATTCAAATTAAGTATACCAAGATCAAGTTCTATATACAGAAATATGGAAAACAAAAACAAAAAAACTTAAGGAGGCCATAAAATAAAAGAAAAGGTCTCTGATTATATTCTTTAAGGAAAAGAAAATGAATTAAATTTGCTAAAAAAATCCAGATAAAAATAAAAATCAATCTGCCTTTGATATTTACATGACATTTTGTATTGGAACTTTTATAAGAAATTCATTAGCATTGTCACATAGAAAATTACACTGGTTTTGGGAAATCAATCCAAAATAATTAACACACTAACATTTTAAAGAATAAAGGGAATTATTATTCCAGCAGTTCTGGTAGTAAAGCTACTTCTATGTTTTATGCAAATTAAAGTTAATTCTCGAGATTTGAAATCATTTTTTTAATATCCATCATTAACTTTAAATTGAATATCTAAAAATTTAAATACTTTTAAAACAAAATATTCAATGTATAAACATTACTTTTTTTGTGTGTGAATGCGTAATTATTTCGGCAACAAAGGTAGGAGTGTTAAATGCTTGGACTCGTATGATAAGAGTTCAAAACGCAGTCACAACCATAACTTTCAATTCAATTGCTTCAAGCAGATAAGGGTCATTAACTCAAGACTAGTAACTCATCTAAATGAAAGACAAGTGATTACAAAATTTCAGGGAATGTAAGGACAGCGTATCACAGGTCTTGTGTTCAACTAGGTTTGGACAAGATTTACTTGGTCAAACACGAACCCTAGTTAGGCACAAGGCTATTTTTATAATGTGCTCTATATACCTTGGCTTTTTGCATTCAGTGTTGCTCTTTACCTAGATGAGTTGCTCTCCCGAGTTAACAAACCCTATCTGCCAGAGGCGGTTTAAAGTGAATGTAAAAGTTTTGAATGGTATTCGAACATGCGTAAAACGATTTTGAGTACAAGCTTTTTACCAATGTTCCAACTTTGCTGCCTGTATATAATATATATATATATATATATATATATATATATATATATATATACACACACATTACACACACACACACATAGAATATGATGTCAAAATGTATTTAGAATATCTATGTTAGGCAAGAGAAATGTTTTAAATTAGGAAATTTTAAGGTTATAAAAGATTAGTTTCCATTTTATTAAATCTTTTAAGCCACATCAAGTTTTTCATTATTCTAAAAGTTCATGAAGAACCTAATTTTAATCTAATGGATTATCATGAGATTTCTATGTTTTAATACAAATATTATCTCAAGTGCAAAATTATAATCTTTTATGTTGACATAATTTGATTTTTTAGAGACTTTTTGAAGATATTTATGTATTAAGGCAAAAAACAAACTTGAATACATATTTTTATAGTCACATAATGAAAAATGGGAAGTCAAGGCTGAATGAATTAAATTTTATTAAAGAATTTTAAGTTGTAATAAAAAAAGATGTTTTATTATTTTATACATTTATCATTAAAATCATTTGATAAACTATTGTTTATGAATGCAATTATTTGTTGCATTGTAAAACAGGAGAGGCTGAATTTAATAATGTTAAGAAATAAGAGAAAATTCATTTTTTTTCTAATTTTAAACAAGGTCTGTTGTTTAAATTGACTTTTCTACAATATTAGTTATCCTATAAATAATGTATTTTAGTTTTACTCCATAGCCTCTTTACTAAAATCTTACATGATATTCTAGGACTTGAATTTAATGTAGTTTGTCAAAAGTGTGCATGCAAATCAGCTATGTAATAAAGTTATTAGGGGGAAAATTGATAGATATTATTATTTAAGTAATTATGACTAGCAGCTTGATTCCAAATATAATTAACTTTAGTTATAATGTGTGTGCACATGAATCAAGTGTTTTGTACATGAAACTGTACTGCAACCCAGGGCAAACTAAGGGCAATACTGAATAGCCACACCATAACTATAATAATTTTGGAATTTCTTAATATTACATATTCCATTGTTTATAGGATTAAAAGAATAATTTTTATAAAAATATCTATTGCACAATCATTAACACAGGAATCTCATACCTTTCCCAAGTATAATTGTATGTAAGTCAATAAACATAAAATGAATAAGCATCTCAAAGGAAGGTGTATTGCACCCAAAGTTTGAGCTGGTTTTGTAATTTTATAGGCCAGTGGTTGTATGTAGTGCCATACTATATGATACACTACACACATAGGTTATTCAAGATAAAGGGTCTCATCTATCCTACTAGTTTACCCATACTTTGACAACAAATTAGATTTATACCTTTCCTAATGGTATTGGTCCAAAAAGGAATAAAATGATGGAGAGTTTCAACTCAGTAAGACAAAGTATGAATCTAGAATGCTGAATCTAATGTCTCAATCATTTATTGATACACCATGGATATCATGGCTTATTCAACAATGGAATTTCTATTTGAACCTAGTAATCAGATTTATTTGCATTACTAACTATTAAATCACCTAAAGCTTTTTTAATCAGCTAATAGACTATTGAATCCCATTGTTGTAAGGGACTAAAGCCCTTGACAGTCAACAAGCAAGAGGAATGACTCACAGAACCATAATAGAAGAAAGAGTTCTTCATAACCCTTCACAGTGTTCGAATGCATTTAGAAGTCTTAATATGGCTCTGTTGCCAGGTACAGAAAAATTACATAAAGAATATTAATTATGCATGATCCAATTTAAAAAAAAAATAAGTTAATTATTTGATGCGAATTTTGAAATTCAGAAAAGATAAGGTTGGGATATAGAAGGGGATGCTATAACCTAAAATTTATGCTGTTAAAAACAAACAGCTATACACAAGATTTTTTTTAAAAACATTTCATACAATTCAAAACCAGTGTTATATTTATAACAATTTAGTAACCAAAATTCTTTGTTTTATGTAATAAGTATTCATTATTATTATTAGTAGTTTAATTTTGTATTCCTTTGGATTATTTGTTTGGTTGATAAAATATTTTCATATCATGAAAAGTTATTTCTTATGTAAATGTTTTAAAGAGTCTATATTTTAAATAAAATTTATATCATTTGGTTTCAGACATAATATACTAAAAACAAATCTTACTGATAAAGTTAAAATATTCAAAAAATAAATTGAGCTACATTACTACTTGACTGGTTAGATATTTATATAAAGAATTGGATCTCAATGATTAAATTTTAGTCCAAATAATTCAAAAATAGTTTTTAGTAATTTTGTTTTAATTAAAAACAGTATGTAAAACCAATATTAAAATCAATATAATATTTATTCATGTTTAAAAAATAATCTTGTGCATTTCATAAAGTTATTAAAGCATAGTGAAAGAGGAACTAAATAAAAGACAAACGTTAATTATATAAGTATGCTAAATTCATCAGTGTACACACCAAATAATTAGAGAAGTTTTGTAAATTTATCTAATGACTTTTTAAGAGAAAAAATGTTTCCATATATAGATAGATATATAACCCTCTCTTTTTCTTTTGATGGTCTATCATTAATCAATGATGAACATCTTCCTCTAAGTA
>JAUZSX010000019.1:1361249-1377033 GCA_034780655.1 Idiosepius hallami | reverse complement strand
CTAAACCTAAACCCGAACCCTGAGCTTAACCCTAACCCTAACCCTTGAGATCTCAATACGACTGAGATCGCATACCAAAGAAGCACCGTTTAGTTTTAATTTTATAAAAGGGTCCGTTGAGCCATCTAAAACATTGGATTTAATTATTATTACATTGGATTTATTTATTACATTGGGTTTACTTGTTTGCTTTGCTATTCTTCGGATTTAACTTGCCCTTTTTTTACCAAAAATGGCAAGTCATATTACAACACAGCCCCGTCTCAGAATGCACTTTGTGCGGCCCCTATACCATAAAAAACGCAAGTTTATCCCCTCCCCTCAACATACCGGAACCTTCGACTATATCATATTTACTTTGTAGAGCACCTACCCAAATATGGCATGAGGCCATTTTTATGTGCTCTATATACCTGAGCTTTTTGAATTCAGTGTAATCTTCACCTAGATGAGTTGCTTTCCCGAGTTAACGAGCCTCATATGCTCGAGGCAGTTAAAGTGAATGTAATGGTTTTGACTGGGATTTAAACTCGCGTTATACGATTCCAAAGCCCGAGCTTTTACCAGTGCTCCACCGGAGCCTTCGACTATATATACATGTACATACACAAATATATCTCGAGAGATCTAAGTGGTCACCCATCTTAGTTCGGAATAGGCTCTACGTTGCTTAACTTCAGTGATCCAGCGGGAACCGTTGTTTCGAACGTGATTTGACTGTACTTCCGACCAGCCTCATACAGTAACTTATATACCTAAGTGGTCACCCATCTTAGCACTGAATAGGGTTTACGTTGCTTAACTTCGGTGATCTGACGGGAACCGTTGTTTCAAACGAGATTTGACCGAGGCCCATCTGCCCGAGGCTGCTAAAGTGAAAGTAATTGTTTTGACTGGGATTTGAACTCGCGTAATACGATTCCAGAGCCCGAGCTTCTACCAATGCTCCACCGTCGCTGCCTGGTTTTGGGTATAAGTGCAGAGATTGGACTGTTTCATTAAATACAGTAGGGTAAATTTAACCTGATCAATGATAAAGCAGGAAGAAGATAACTCTTCTATTTAAGTAGCACTGACTCCATAGATTTTCTCAGTTCGCTACTAGAGACCTGACTAGTAAAATTACTACTGCTTTACTGGATTTTCTTACTACCACCAATGCTCCACCTCAGCATAAATAAAATAGGGAATATATGTTCATTTGAAAACAGTAAGATTAAAAAGACTAAAATTATTTTTGGCTCAGCATGTATATGACATTTACGAGGTCGAGCACTAACCCAAGTTAGACACAAGGCCATTTTTACGTAAGCTATATATACCTGGGCTTTTTGCAATCAGTGTTGCCCTTTACCTAGATGAGTTGCTCTCCCGAGTTAAAAACTCCATCTGCCTCAGGCAGCTGTTTTCACTTGGATTTGAACTTGCTTACTACGATTCCAGAGTCCAAGCTTTTACCAATGCGGCCAACCCTTTATATAGCAACACACACATCTATTCAATGCTATGAAAACAATTCTTTGAGATAATTTACCTTTAATGTTTGACTATTTCCTTGATCATTTCCACTAAGGATGATATCAAATTTTCCCACACATTTGCTTGTTAATAGCCTCACATTGGCTCCATAAATAAAAGCATCACCGACAAAGAGGTCAACAGAAGCTTTCCTATCTCCAGATTCAGGGCTCCATCCATTGGCACCTGGGCGAATATCAGTCTTGTGTTCTTCATTACTTGACACTTTGATATCCCAATTTCTTATTAAAGAAGAATCAGCCAGGCCATCTTGTTTTACACACATAGAAGCTGTAAAATAAAAGTAAGTTATATATTTTTAATCATCATGCAGTTTAATTTTTGAGATATCAAAATTATAATTATACACAGGAAATGTGTCGAATTGTAAATAATTGTATAAATACCTGTTTCTGTAGTGATTAGTGGAGTTACTGAAATATACAAGATTAAAAAAAAAACTAAATTTACCAATTTTTTTGTTTTTGTAAAAAAAGACTCAAATTTAGATTAGTTCTCAGAATTTTTATAACAAGTCAGTTTGATTATGTTTCCTCATTCGTATTTATAGTGTCATCATTCGATAATATAATATTAGGTGTCAACACAACAATATGTAGTGCATTGGGCAGCAAATTTGTTTTTTGCACCAGCCCTATGCTCAACTCCCAACCTGAAGGACCTTTTTTTAGGCTTTTGTATCCAGTGTTGTCCTTTACCTATATGAGACATTCTCCCGGGTTAACAAGACCCATCTTACCGAGGTAGCTAAAGGTAGATAGAATAATTTTGACTGGAATTTGAACTCTCGTAATACAATTCCATAGTCAGAGCTATTACCAATGCGCCACTTCGATGACCATATAGAAATTTCAACAAATATTAAATAGAAGTTAAAGGGATTTTTTAAGATAAAAATCCAAATTGTACTTACGAGTTGGTGTGGTAGCTATAAATGAAAAAAAGTAAAAAACAGTGATTATTATGATTTAAATTGAAATCATCTTATTCTTCATTAAAAATTTTTTTTTTTAATTTCAAAAAGGTTAAACAGTAATTCATTTCAATACTGTCCGAAATATAAGTTATACAAATAAACCTAAAAAAAATATTTATAAATATCAGAAACAATTCTTTTCTTTTTTACATAATCCTAACCAGGGTTGTGCTTAGGCCACCACACAATGGTAAAATAACAAAATCTTTAATAAAAGCATATTGTTACAACCCTACTAATAAGTAAAGAATTAAAAGAAATGGTAAAATCACAAAATAGTCAAGTCTGTGGCAAGAATAATCTTTAATAAAAGCCTATTACACAGCCCTACTAATACGTAAAGAAATAAAAGAAATGGTAAAGTCGCAAAATAGTCAAGTCTAGGACAAGAATAATCTTTAATAAAAGCATATTATCACAACACTACTAATAAATAAAGAATTAAAAGAAATGGTAAAATCGCAAAATAGTCAAGTCTATGAAAGAATAATCTTTAATGAAAGCATATTATCATGGCCCTACAAATAAGTAAATAATTAAAAGAATTTGTAAAATTGCAAAATAGCCAAATCTGTGACAAGAATCTTTAATAAAAGTATATTATCACAGCCTTAGTTATTAAAATACCTTTGGTCTTTACACTACTGTGAACAGTTACCATATTTTACTTTATGTTATTTAAATTATTAAAATGAATTATTAAAATAATTATTGCTATTAAAATACTTTGTTGACGTAGAATTCAGAAAGGATATTTTTATTCTTTTGAAATAATAAATTGATTTCTTAAACAAACTTTTTGTTTTCCCATAAAAATGACAATAAATTTAAGTCTAATAAATTTTGCACATGTTTGTTCGATTTGACTATGTTCCGCCTGTGTGGATGTTATTTGCCATTTGAAATATCCATCATAATGTTCCCTTGATGACCTTAAAAGATTCATCGATTTACTTAAAAAAAATATTTTATTCAACAGCATAAACCAATGATTGGGAAAATTCCAAATACATGGGAATTTGGCGCAAATGGTTAAAAAAAAAAAAGAACGGAATCATGGGCCATAAATATCGTTAAAACCCATTTTCCATTTTCATCCGTTTCCCTTAACAACACTATTTTCAAGTTAAAAACATTTCGATTTCAGAGTTTGTTCATTTTAAAAAAAAAATAGCTTTTTCTCCTGATCTTGAAATAAAAAGTATCCTGTTGATAATGCCATAATAGGCGAAATGTACATCCGGTTATATAAAAAATGTTCACATAAGTCATTATCTAAACAATTATTTAAAAGTATCTAGAAACAAAATAAAATTCTCTCTGCAAATAACAAGTGAGTAAAGATGTTGTAGGAATGAGCCTAAATGACCTTTTTTCAACATTTAATTGCAGTAGGCTAAAATATTACCTATATACATGTTCTGGAGTAGTTTACATCCCTCTACCATTGACATAATGCACTCGTCTTGGCTCTATTTAAAGAAAGACATTTTCTGCCTTAGAGCAAAGACTAGTTGCGTAGTTTAATCGCACGTACATATTACCCGACTCTCTATATTCATATTGTGACCCCTTAGCAGGGAGCAACAACAATACTCAAACACTTTGGCCCTCTTCTTCTCCTTAGTGTAGACCTCCCATACTTCGGTCCAATAACTGCTGTGCCAAAGCCATTTTTTCTCCCTCCCTGTCTCCCATTCATTCTCTCTCTCTGACTTACTAGCAACAAAAACAAGCAAGTCAGTACCCCCTTGGCATCCCAGCCAGTAACACGTGTATTGCCAGTAGACAATTCTACATAATGCACGAGGTACTGGCATTATGTACAAATAAGATGAAATATTTGTTTTAAAGGTTAATATTTGTAGTTCTTATCATTCAAACACTAATATACAAATATTACAATGTTGTTTCAAATAAAAAATTTTATATATTACTAGACAAAATAGTCTGACATCTGATGAAAAAACCTACTCAGTCGGAGCGCACTTTTTTCGGATGATTGTTTGTTTTGTGTATAACGGCATATCATTTTATTGCCAAGAACAATTACTCTTGATAAAAAATAATTTTATACACACAGTTTTTTTTTAAATATACAAGTTACACTATTTAATCCATAGCTAGAGGGAAGATGAAGATTAAACTTTTCCCAAGGTTATTTATTAGTTGGCATGTCAATGTAGTTGGAAAGTTTTGGATTCGAACTAGCATATCACGATTCCAAATTCCGACTGCTTATCCACTGGGCTAGTTCGAGTGGCTCTTTGGCGGATGTAAATCAGATGAGAACCGGTAATGAGAAAAGAGGGTCAGTGAGTTTCATGTTGATTTGAGTTCAAGCAGCTTTGGGGGTTGTGAGGAGAGAAGCTGGATTTGGGTCGCTTGATCTAGGTGAGGGTAGAGGCAGAGGTAAAGTGGAAGTGGGGGGTAAGGCGCATCTAATTCCACCCACGCATACAACTCACGCCTTTACACCGAAAAAAATGCAGACACTCACACAGACTCCAACACACTCACCCCAGACCTAAATGCAATTTTTAGATTATTGAAAGAACGGGTTTGATTGGCGAGACTAGAGGAAGTGTTGGTAGAGAGATAAAATTATTAAACACACACACACACACCTATCTGTTTACACACAGATGGTGCATCCCGAATAGGCAGTCATGGAGGGAAAGAACAAGTGAAATTGAGAGAATGTGTGTCCGTGTGTGTGTGTGATTAAGTGAGATATAAGGATAGACAGAGAGATTGATAGATGAATATATAGATAGATGGATTAGATAGATAGATAGATAGATAGATAGATAGATAGATAGATAGATGGGTGGATAGATAGATGGATAGATAGATGGATCGATAGATGGATGGATAGATGGATAGATAGATGGATGTATAGATAGATGGATAGATAGATGGATGGATGGATAGATGGATAGATAGATAGGTAGATAGATAAATATAAAGATAGATAGATAGATAGAAGTATAGATAGATGGATGGATAGATGGATCGATAGATAGGTAGATAGATAGAAAATTAAATAGATAGATAGATAGATAGAAAATTAAATAGATAGATAGATAGATAGATAGATAGAAAATTAAATAGATAGATAGATAAATAGACAGACAGACAGATAGATGGATAGATAGATAGATAGAAAATTAAATAGATAAATAGACAGACAGACAGACAGATAGATAGATAGATAGATAGATAGATAGATAGATAGATAGATAGATAGATAGAATTTATTTAAAATGAAAAACTGGTTGGTTTAAGAAATTAAAGAAGTTAAACGAAAAAAAAAAAAAAAAACAACGCTAAAGATAGAAATCAAATGGTTTTTGGGTAAAGCGAAAAACAGGTCTGTATCTTGTAAAAGGTAAAAATGAAGAAGCAGGCATTAATTCCCAATCTTGACGAAGACCGTCAGTTCAGTACTTTTAGTTTTATGAATAAAAAAAAGGGGAGGAAAGAAAGAAAGAAAAATTTAAAGAAAGAGAAAGTGAAAGAAAAAGAAATGGTGATAAATAAACGAAAACCAAAACCACCCTAAACTCGATTCAAAACCTTTTTACACTGGCGTTTCGGATTAGCTTTCAAAAACAATTATTTGTTAACCCCAAGGTTATTATTTTACAATAATGATAAGGATAATAAAATATCAAGACATCGAGTTGTTTATTTTCTAAGAATAAAAGCATATTTCAACGCGAACAGTAATGAAGAATCCTATCATTTGAAATATTGGAAAAATTTTCAGTGAACCATTAGCTAAGCTACACAAGCAAATAAGAGGAAGAGGGAGAAGATAAACGACGGAGGGGAATCAAAGAGAAAGATAGAGACTGAGGAAGGGGTGTAAAGTGAAGGGGAGGAATTCGAGAAGAACATAGTTGTCTACAGCGGGGAATCAACGAGAAAGATAGAAAGACAGAGAGAGTAAGACAGGTTACAGGGATGTAAAGTGAAGGGGAGGAATTCGAAAGGAACATAGTTGTGGAGAGGGAGGGGAGTCAAAGAGAAAGAAAGATAGAGAGAGTGAGACAGGGATGTGATGTGAAGGGGAGGAATTCGAGAGGAACATAGTTGTGGACAGGGAGGGGAGTCAAAGAGAAAGAAAGATAGAGAGAGTGAGACAGGCAGGGATGTAATTTGAAGGGGAGGAATTCGAGAAGAACATAGTTGTGGAGAGAGTAGAAGGCGGAGGCGATAAGAGAAGAGCTAGAAACTGAAAGAGGATGTATAGAGTTGTTTGTGTGTGTTGAGAGAGAGAGAGTAGCTGTAGTCACTGAGAGAGGGGCAGAAAGTCGAGAGGGAGATAAGCAGAGAGTCAATGAGAGAGGGACAGAGAGTCGACAGGGAGATACGCAAAGAATCAGTGGGAGAGGAGCAGAGAGTCGAAAGGAAGATAAGGAAAGACTCAGTGAGAGAGGAGCAAAAATTGAGAGGGAGATAAGCATAGAGACAATTAGAGAGGAGCAGAGAGTCGAGAGGGAGATAAGAAAAGACTCAGTGAGAGAGGGGCAAAAATTGAGAGGGAGATAAGCACAGAGACAATTAGAGAGGAGCAGAGAGTCGAGAGGAAGATAAGCAGTCATCTGAAGACTGAACAGAGTTAGATAGGCAGTAAGCACATAGAGAGTGAGTCCCTTCCCCCCTTCCCGGCACTGTTTCCTTTAGTAGCAAGAGTTCTGACCGCCGTCGGACGGAACATTACCGAAAGGATTTCAGTAGAACGAAATAACAGCGCTTTTTACGTCAAAATAGTCCTTTTTTTTTACTTTTAAAACTCTCCTGGATTGTATTTATTAGCAGTTTGCACATCGTTGGATTTACGTCGAACCGATCTGGCTAGCCAAAATGGGTTGTACAATGAGTGCTGAAGAAAGACTTGCTCTGGAGAGGAGTAAGGCGATTGAAAAAAATTTGAAAGAAGATGGCATACAAGCCGCTAAGGATATTAAATTGTTGCTATTGGGTGAGTATTGTGGAGTGTTGTAGTTTCATTTTCATTCCCCACCCAGAGTTCTTGGATTTTCTTTTCTTTTATTTATATTCATTCATTTATAATAATAATAATAATAATAATAATAATAATAACAATAATAATAATAATTATTATTAACAAGATTTTCATTATGATGATCATGATTACGATGATTATCACCATCATTATTATGTAATATCAATCATTAATTTTTTAAATTTTGATCCACTGATCCAGTTAGTTACTTGTATATGAAGCAAGCATAAATTACTATGATATTATTTATTGAAGTAAGTGATTGTTCCAGTCAGCCATATTTGATCGGATAGTTCTACCTCCCCCCACCCTAATCACATTTCATCATCATCATCATCATCATCCAAGAAAGGCGATAATAATAATAATGAAAATAAATATTGATAATAATGATAATAATACTAATAATCATTGTAAATGATCACCTTAACCACTTTCTCCATTACCTGTCTTTATTCACTTCCCCATTCCATTTAATTATCTAAAAGCCTCTGGTAATTTATTTCCCTTTACTTTCTTGAAAATTAAATCCGCCATATCACATTTTTTTTTACATTCTGTACCTACCTCTACTTTCCTGTTTTTTTTTCTTTTTTTCAAATCTGTGAATTCTTTTACTGATATGCCAATTAGTACATATATGTATGATATGTATAATTTTTATTGATATTTTAGAGTATGAATGTGATTTTCTTGGAACGGGTGCTAGTGAAAAATGGTTTTGGTTTTTTTTTTTGTGGTTATCCATCGTTATCTCCCTCATCATTTTGACAGAAATCTATTTCCATTCATTTATATTTTCCCCCAAATTCCGATTTAGTTGAAAAATATTAATAATAATCATAAATAAGTTTTTTTCTTGGTATATCTATCATTTATTTCGTTTTGTCCTATTTGTGTTGGTGTCGAAAGAAAGACTACCGTGAAAATATAATTGATTGTTAGGATTTATAATATTCTTAATATTTATTGTTTTTTTTTTCTCTACAGGTGCAGGAGAATCAGGCAAAAGCACTATAGTTAAACAAATGAAGTAAGATTTTTTTCTTCTTTTTTTTACTTGTAATATTTTACCTTTTTCAATGGAAAAAAATTAAACCCGAGTGCTGCTGCTGCTGCACGTAAATTTACTGAAACATATTTTATTGTAATATTTGTTGTTTTTTTTAATTTTTTTCTTAAGACGAAATCTAAAAAGTAAAATAAATCAATCTCACTAGATAGTATTTTTTTTTCACCAGATGGTACGCCAAAACGAGGGTTTATTCCAGGAAGTTTTATGCACGGTTATTTGTTAATGATAGCTTTTTCTTGTCTGTCCGCATTTGCACTGATTTAACTAAAGTCTTCTTTTAACGATATGTTTTTGCGGTTGTTGTTTTTTTTACAGTTATGTTTAAACTAGTCTTAAGAAAAATATTTTGATAAAATTTATTGCCTTGAATTATTCCTGTTCATTAGTAAATATGAATGAAGGCTGCAGAAACGCAGAAAAATTGTACCGAATTGAAAAGAACAGGATCTCATCATCCATCATCAAGCAAGCTGCTCCTTCAAACAAGTATAAAAGAATATAACCTAACGATTACTTAATCCTGTTTTGTGTTTGTGATAAAATGAGATACGAATGGTCATTTTTTTTAAAATTAATATATTATTCTTTAAAATCTAGCAACCGGAACCAATTACAGGGCAAGAAGACCATTCTTCTTTTTCTTCCTCTCTGTGGCGACTACTACTTGTAGTTATCACTCGATAGTATTGCTACTACTTACTTGTAGATTAGCTTCTTCACTCACTATGGTTACTTAACGTTAAAAAAACGATCATAATGATAACAGTATTAATAAATAGATTAATATATAGTTTTTAAATTTTTTTATCAGATTTAGCATAAGCCCCATTTAATTCCGGATTTACTTTTTATCGGTGTTTATCTAAAAACCACAAACAAGATAAGCGTTAATCTACCAACCAATTAAAGGATTTAAACGCATTAACTCTAAAACAATTTAAGATATACACGCTTCGCTTCTTCTTTCTTTTTGAAAATATTTATAGTTATAAACAAAATGAAGACATTTATTTGTTTCGTGCTAAAATTAAGTTTATGAAAAATTCATACTTAATGATGTTAAATGTATTTTTTTAAATTGTAGTTAAGTTAGTACATGGTATTTTTTTTTTTTTTTTGAGGTATAATTTTTTAAAGTTAAAAAATTATATATCAAAATTTGGATTTCGAAAAAAAGGTGTATATACGTGAGCTAATGGTTTTTGGTGAATAGTCGTCACTTGCTTATGAAAAGAAAAGGTGTAAGTGGTGTAAAATTGGCAGCGGCTGAAATTACACTTGTTGAATATTCTACCTTACGTTTCCTTTAAACTCTTCGAAATTAAAATGATTAACAAAAACTATTAGATCCTATGAACTATGTTAGGCTCTATTAACTGACTATTCGAAATAATTAACATTAACATCGAAGAAGAACACTTCTATTGTCGTTGTTGACTCGGTACCAATTGTTGAATTTAGAACTTCATTCATTCAGGCATCTTTCTTCTTATGAAGGAAGAAGCAAGCAATAAGCATTCATTGTCGTTTTCTCAGAGTTCTGTTGGGGGAATTTTAATAATTTGGGAGAAACGAACGACGCTATTTAATTTTTTTATATCGCCAATAATAAAGATGGTCATATCATTTTTGCTTTTAACTCTTGCTTTTAACTCTAATTCTTAATCTCAATAACTTCAACATCACATCCATAGGTTTAAGCACTATTTGTTTTTTGTTCTTATGAATATGGGGTTACATATTTTATTAAAAGCCCAAATTTTCACACAAGGGTTGGTTGCGGTTTCATTTGTTTCCAATATAAGTTTCGTTAGGTTTTTGCGTCGAGGCTTCTTCTTGGCGGTCAGACTGTTTTTCTTTCCTTTTTTTTTCTCTTTCTGGCAAACAATTTTGATTTTTTTTCTTTTTTGCATTTTTTTCGCACACACATCATCATCCACACTCATGGCGTTTTTGCACTCAATTTTGGATTTTAAAATAAATTGACTTCAAAATGTTTCCCACTATTTTTCAGGGGTTGTTATAAAACACGTAATTTTTTTTTAAATTATAAGTGTCGTCGTCGTGCGTGCGTGACTCAATCAGTAATTATGCATTTTTTTGTGGTTTTATATCATATCCAAGGAAGCTTCTTTTTAAGTCGGTAAGTTTTGAGGTTCGTGGAACTCAACTGCGACTAATTATGCAATTTTTTTTTATATGAAATGTTTTATAATTCGAATGATGTTATTTACTCCTATGTGCATAAACTTGCACCCAGAGGGACCACACAACAGACAGACAGCATAACAAACATAACACCACAAAGAGCACAGTGAGTAGACAGTAACACAACCAGACCACACCAACCATACCAAACTAGCAGCATCCATCCATCACCACACACTGACCGTCACATCGACCGCTAATCAGTCACCATCATATTTAAAAGTCATTTGCAATTTTATTCATCTTTTTAAAAAATTGCTTTTTTTCCTATAAAGTAGTCATACCAACAACCACCGTATTGACACTGTTAGTGAGTAAGTGCCACTGACTGATCGTTTTAATTCTTGTTGACGATGAATCGCTTTTTGTCTCTCTGACGTGCTGGTGATGGTGGTAGTGGTGTGTATGTACTTCACTTTACTTCACCCTTATCATTGGGTTGGGGTTAGATTTCTTTCTAGTTGCTGTTGGTAGGAGTGGATGGTGGCGCGTGCCTTGCCTGCCTCCTCACTCTACTCAACCGTACACAAAACCCATTAATTCCCCACTTCTTACCGTTTTTGTTTTTTTTACTCACTTTACTTTTTCCTTACTATTATTTGCCGTATTTCCTTCTTCTACTTCCCCCAACCAAAGTGATATCAACCTCAATGTTATCTCGACTATCGCATAAGAAATAGTTATAATAATAATAATTTGACTCACTCCCACCTTTTAAGCCAGTTTCCAACTATAGTTTTTTATGAATGGGTTTTCTTGCTGTCTCTTTTCACTCACTATTTGCTTAAGATTGTTGTAGAATGTATTGTAGTTCATTTTCTGTTAATAGACAAAATCATAATTTTCTATGACATTATTAGTATTTATTTATTCTTTGTTTGCTTGCTTAAAATCGGTTTTGATTTTCATAAATTATTGGCTCTCTGGCTGTTTAGTATTCAATATGGAGGTTACTACTAGCACTTCTACTATTACTACTATCTTGTTGCAGCAGATTTTCTATACAACTTCTTTCTATATATACACATAATTGCAGCTTTCATTTTTGCAGTTTTACTTTCCATTTTTGTTTAATTTCTCTGTTTCTTAGGTGTTTTTTTTGTGCTTCGACTTTTAACTTTATTTCATTTGGTTTCTAACATTAGCATTTGTGCTCTTTCTACAGTTTTATTGTTATCATTTTAAAAACCACTTTTCTTGAAAAAAAAGAAAGAAAGAATCCATCGTTCATTTTCGTTATTCCTCTTCTTGTTCTTCCCAGTCGGTCTGTTTGTCTGTATGCCTCCTCCTTCTCTGTCTCTAGCCATAATTCTTCTTCTTCCTCTTTAATAATTCAACTAACCTTTTTTTTTGATAAATCAAATGTAATCTTTAGTTTTTTCTTTTAAGTACTACTACACATTTTATGAAGAAAGAATTGTATTCAAGGTTACATTCTTGTCATGATGACACCCCCCGCTCGCTTTTTGAAGGTTTCTTATTACTGTTGAGAGAACTAGCTGGAACCAACTGATGCTTTTTATCATTATAATTTGTTTAGAGTTTTTCTAAAAATTATAACTAACACTGGTTTATTTATTTTTTATGTTAAGATAAAAAAAAAGGTTTTTATCTATTTATAGTTGTATAAGAATCCAATATTAGTGATAACCAAACATGGCTGTTTACTTATTTTATTCATTTTTTCAGCTTCCTCATTCTTTATACTAGAACTGGCAATTGGTGGCTACATAGTTTTTCATTTTTTGTTTTCTTTACTTTAAGGATTAAATTCTTTTTCTTTCGACTATTCAAACTCAGCCACATTTTGAAAAAAAATTACTTTAAAACTGCTTTGAAGTTAAAGATAGAATTTTAAAAATTTGTAAAAAAAAATCCTGTTCCTGTTGATTCATTCATTATGGCCTCTGTTTTCGCGTTGATCACAAAATGAATTTGAGGGAGCGATAATACAATTAATTACTTTATTCTGCTCGTGTTTTCTAGAATTTAATTTCAGTAATTGATTTAGCAAGTTTTGAAATCCAACACCTGTCTGTCTTTATAAGCCCACTTACTTTTTGCTAAGCCAGTCAGTTCAAGCAGCAAGCAAGATCTAGCAAACACCGAACACCGCCACCTTTACCGTTATTGCTGTAAATGATTTCTCAAAGAAAAAAAAATCTACTGCTTGTAGAAATTCTATTTTGGTTCTATAATGATTTAATGACCTACTTATAGTTTTAGCAGAACCATTGCTTCAAGGATTAACTAAAAAAAAAATGGATTTATTCTATGTTTTTTTTAAATTCATTTTATTTCACTCGTCTGACTTAATCTTATTCTGACATTCTTAGCAAAAAGTACCATCTTCCACTTCTTCCCTCTTCAGACATGGCTGAGGCTGCTTCTATAAACGGCCACGGTTTTCAAATTTGTTCATATAATCTTTTAGAAAACAAATGATAATTCTTATCAAATGTTAAAATAGTTGATTTACTTACAAAATATTTATTGGTTAACATATTTCTATTTTATTTATGTTAAACAAAATTTATAATGAATCTTTCTTCGTTCAAATTAAGGATTTATTTTCTAAATAGCAATTATTGACTAAATAATTATGAACTTAATTTTTTATGATTCAAACTTGAATTCCATATTTTTAGATATTCAACCACTTGTATTTGCTAGAATGTTAATGATATAGGACTGTAATTAAATCACATACCATTGAATTTGGTTCATGCATGTATTAAAAAAAACCATTAATGTGCTAGAGTTTGTAATGTGAAGTGAGATTACATTTATTCTTTGGATTTCATATTAATAATCTACTTTAAATTGATTATGGTTATTTAGATTTATTTTACTATTATTTACGTAACTATATTTTATTTTTGTAGAATTAGATCAATAATAGTATTTAGTTATGTTATCCAACAACCATAATTTTTTGTCCCTTTGGACACTAAAATGCCGATTAGCGACCTATTGCAAAAGATGACACAGCCAATTAAGAGCCATTCTTTTAAAGAGCCATGTGATGAAGGGGGTAAAATATCAGCTAAGTCAGGGTCCAATGGTTAATTGTTTAATAATATTTATTGTATATAAGAATTTTACAATGATATCTTCTTTTAAAATCAATACATTTCATTTTCATAAGTTGGAATTCATAATTTTATTTATTCCAAGAAATGATTGCTTTTCAAAAATTGGAAAACCATTATAAAACTTGAATGGCTGCAAGAATAGTTTGAATATTTTGTAGAAATACTTAATTTGAATCTTTTTTATGGTATTATTGAACCCTTTATATTAATTTTGTCTTCATCAAAACTGTCGATTTATTCTTATCAGCAAAATTTCATGTTACTGTTTTATTTTTCATTTGACAAAGCATACTTTTGCTCTTAAATTCTGAATGTGTCGACTAAATAAACATAAATTGTTAATATTTGACAAAAATTCATATACTTTGACAAATAGATGATCTTAAAGATCAGCTCAATAAATTAAATGAATAATTTAATCTAAATTCTTAAAAATCTCTTTTTAACTTAGTGCTAAACTGAAAGGCAAATGGGAAAGTTTTTTTTGGAAAAACATAATTTTTTATACAGAATAACAAATCAATAAATATGTCAATCATAAAACTAATCTTTTTTATACTTTTTACTTTGAAATATCCAGTTTAGTCCTTATTGGAAGTAAAATTTTGTTTTGTTTGCTTTGAAAAGAATGGATTTGTATGAATAAAAGCTCACTTTTGTTAATAGGTTATCAAAATCAAATCCATTTAAAAATTTGGATGACTATATTTGAAATATTCCTTGTTATTTGATTTTAATACAATTGAGCAGGATTCAGATGGAATCGTTCTTTATCAAACAAAAATTTAAGCTTTTGTTTGTTTGTGTTTTCTGGCATATCAACCCTCTTAGGTTCTTTTAATGCCAAGAACAATCATTGTATACACACAGTTTTTTTTAAATAACACAATGTTTGCTATTTAACACATAGCCAGAGGAAATGTGGGGATTCATATCTATCCCAAGGGTATTACTCCAATTATGGACACAAATAGAATGACTGGGATTTGAATTTTGGCACTATGATTCCAAAGTCCAACTGCTTACCCACTAGGCCAAATGGACTAACCCACAAGTTCCACTGAATACACACTAGGTCAAATGGACCTTCCCACAATTCTGAAGTCCAAATGCCTAAACAAGTGTTAGCTTTTCTTGTAAAAAGGAGGTCATTAATTATTTAGATTTTTTTAATTTCTGGAATAACAAAAATTTAGTGAAATTTATTGAAAAGTTAATAATTTTCTGGATGTCATTTTCTAACTTAGAATTATTAAAAAAAAAAAGGTATAAAATACAAATTTCATTTCTTCATAAACCAGGGTACTTAAATAAGAGATAAACATTCAAATGTTTGCCTAACAGATGAATTGGCACTATGTTTAAGCTCTTCTAAATTTATACAAATAACAATATCTTTCATTCATAGTTGCAAGTTAAGTGATTTTCCATTACTAAACATAATCAAAGTTATTAAGTGTGTTTCAAGTTTTCAGACAGTTGCTCTTACAACTTTATTATTTTCACAGTATTTTGTCCAGTCATTATCAAGATTAAATGTGGGAAACAAATTGAGTATTTCTCAGGATTTCAAATTAAACTCATTATTTAATCCCCTGAGTTAGACTGTTCTGATCCTTTTAACCATGACTATGCACTTTTAGCTATTATTGCTTTTTGAGGGAATTGAAACCCACACCTTTATAATAGTTCTTACAGCTGTTCTAGAAACAGAACGTCTATATGTCTATATCTGTTGTACAATGGTTTCTGCATACAACAGATGCTGGTGTTCACTTTCTACAGTTTTAAAAGATAATATCCAAAGGTAAGAGTTTCAATCCCTTCCCAAAACAATTATAACTCAAAATTATATA
>JAUZSX010000019.1:1341395-1361149 GCA_034780655.1 Idiosepius hallami | reverse complement strand
TTTTATTTTATTTTTTTTATATATATTTTTTTTATATATATAATATATATTTATACACACACACACACACACACACACACACACACACACACACACACACACAAACGTGTGTGTGTTTTCAAACAAAGGCCTTTATCTAAGGGTCTAGTGTTCTTATGTAGTTACCCATCTTTTCAAACTAAAATGATAACTGAATATTTTCCAAAAAATGGGAAATAAAATCTTGAAAAATGAAGAGAAAAGTTCTTTTTAACAAAACCTGTAAAATGAATTAATTTTGACTTAAACAAACAATAAATAAAAGTTGATAAAAGAACACAAGTAGTCATTGTATTGGATGATCAAATTATAATTTCTCCTTCTTGAATTCCTTAATTGTATAAATAAAAATGCAAATATTTTTCCTTATTTATAATCTATAATAAATAATATGCTTTTATTTTATTTTGCTTTTAATATGGAAATTTGGTTTAGAATTTTTTATCTGGGATAAAAAAATGATTCTATATTGAATTAGTGACAATAGTGACAATAATTTCATTTATACCTTTTTAGATGTCAAAATGAATTTCATGTCAGATTTAATATTTTGTATAAAATAAATATATCGAAATTGGGGTAAGTGGCTTTGCTTGAAAATCGTTAAATATGACCCTGAATAAAATGGGAATTACGGGGGTCAGAGAAAGGAAAATCATCCATAATATCCTTGATGTAGCATTAGAGTCATCCAGGTAGATATGGCTATGCCACGATTATGAGTCTTGGATAGGACAAAATAACAGCAACGCCCGACATATAGACAGCAAGAGTAGAGATAGCAGACAACTACATTGAGATCAAAGCTTCATAGAGTTTTCTCTTTTTCAATTCCTCTAAAAAAAGTTATTTCATTCGCCTGTTTTACATTTTAATCGTTAATTGTTTATCATTTTGTTTACACCAAAGATTTCATTAATATCATCTAGTATAGCATTTGTTTACTGTTAATCGTCAATTGATTGATTTATTTTTATTCATACGAAATATTTTATTAGTTCCATCTTACGTTATTTAACTACTTTTAATTAGAAGTTTTATCCCCCATTCGTGTATTTTGATTTTAATCTGATTTTTTTTAGTTTTTTTTTTTTTTATAGCCGGGAGCATTAATTAAACATAAATAGTTTAACAATAGAGAGTTTTTTTGTTGTTTTTTTAATATTAATACGATACCCTAGTCTTTTTTTTTTTTGGCTAAGTGAGGTATGCGATGCGACAGAATGCCATGTTGACAACCACCAGTGCGAGATCGTTGGCAACGTAGCAGACAAAGGCTGGGACACAGGCCCAGACCTGATCAGCCTTGGTTGGGTCAACCTGGTGAGACAGTCTGATGTCAAAAAAAGCCGAAACTGTCTATGATCCAGTGTAAAATCACTGATGATGTGCCCCAGCCGCATCTTGATGATGTATATTTAAAAAAATATTGGACTAAAATATTACTTTTTATATTGATTTTTTTTTTCTGGATGAAGAAATTTTAGAATTTCAACCTAAAAATATTGATCTTGTTTGTTTTTAATTATTTGCTGATTGGAATTGTAAGTTTATTTAAAGTGTTTCATTATCATAAAATTTCCTTCCTTTAAAATATGATTCTAAGAGGTAAAAGATGAAAAACAATTATGCATATGTTTTAATGCACAAGATAATATGCAAGAATTTGATTTTTTTTAAGTTAAAAGTAGTAACAATTGAATAGAAGTACAAACATATTCTATACAAATGAAAAAGAAGGAATTTTATAGCCTTTTAACAAATGTTTAAATAAAATTAAATCATTTATTATGAATAAATTACACAATAAGACAAATACTTTGAATGAACATTTTGGAAGATTATTTTAGGTAGTAAAATATTTCCCTTATTTTGTGTATTCTTTAACTTTCCACTAAACCAAAATATTGTTATTTTAGCTTCAGAAGTTCTCTTTCTTGTTCAAAAATCAAATCGATGGCAGCATTAGACATTGACTCTCTTTTGGACAGGAAATAAGAATCACATTTTGCTGATATTGTCTGCATAAAGAAGATTTCTTCATAATTTCTGCTTTTTCAGGTTTATTATAGATTATTTTGCTTTCATATTATTATTTCAATCAAAACCCCTACATTACATTATTTCCCAAATGATTAGCAATTGATCTTGTAATCTTGCAATGACCACTTATTGCCTATTTTTCTCATGGCACAATTTGTACGAAACAAAGGTTATTTCCACTAAAATTAAAGTCCATTTGAAATATTGTACTTGATATCATTATGATAGAACATCTGGTCCATGCCATGCTTTTTTTTTTAAATTTTTTTTGTTTTAATAAAACTTTATAACTATTTATATCCCACTAACTTCATAGTAAAATTCTACGGCCTTTTCTCTCAAAAAAATTAAAAGTATATTAAATATATACATTCTAAATATACTTGTTTAAAGTATATCAGAATAAATCTTCTATTCTATTTCTTTGAGGTGAGGATTCCTAATCTATGTATTAATTTCTTGATGATTGATCTCATTTCATAATTGTTGTTTCTACTGTTTTGGCCAACTTATTCTTTGGCCTTCATCAGGTGAGTAACCGCAGCACCAGATAGAAACTCTAAGTCTTATAACCATATCTCTAGCAGCCACTCCCTTTCATAGTTGTTATCTGTTGCATCACGTTTTCACCAACTAAACCTCTATCCTATTTAAGTAGGAACTTACAATACTCACGTGGAATAGAGTCTCAATGCCTCTATCCACTGTGATGCAGGCTCTGAAAGGTGGTCACCGTTCAATTTTATGGTCTTATAAATGCAATTATTTCTCTCTTTATCTTCTATAGTCGAGTTCCTATCGAATTTGTAATTGTATTTTATTTGGGAAATCTTTGAGATTAGGCTTCTTAATCTATGCATAAATTTCTTGCGAACTGTTGTCCTTATCTTCTATAGTTGTTGTTTCTACCATTTTTGGCCAATTTATGCTCTGCCTTTGTCAGGAATATAGGAATTTTAAGTTTTGTGATAACAGGGTTCATACAGACTTGAAAAGTCCTTGAATTTTAAGTTTTGTCTTGAAAAGGCCTTGATTTTATTATTGCCTTGAAAAGTCCTTGAAAATAGATATTGAAAATCTGTATGAACCCTGGATAACTATTACGGAAGGCAGTGGTTGCTGGGGATATGTTTACCAGACTCAGAGTTCCCTAAACATGGTAAAACAATAACTATTGAACAATGTGGACAACGGTCCAAAAGAAATTAATGCATAAACCATTTTTGTTCTTTATTTAAAAATAAGCACTTTATGAAGTTATTTTGATGAGTTTTTTAGATGAAAGATTCTCACTTTTACACCATTTAATTTGATGGAACTATTGTCCTCATCTGTGTTACTCAATCTTATATGGTATTTTGAATATTTTTAGATACAAGATATATGAATAAAGATAAATTCACAGTATTCCTTGAAACCCCTTCTGGGTTAATAGTGGAGATATAAAATAGTTAAAAAAAAAAAACTTTTACATATTGTGTAAAACCAACCCAAAAAATTAAGAAAGCATAAATTTTATTTATAGACCACATACTTTTATAGTAAATATGCTTTTGTATTCTTTTTTATTGTATATTTTTATTTTAAATCATTATTTGTACAGTTATTTTGAGCTTGTTTTATAAATTACTGTCATAGAATTTGTAACTATTTCATTTGTGTCTATTGATAAAATGCAATGAAATTATTTTTGAGCTGCTGCAATCATTAAAAAGTATTTCCGGTTGGTGATATATTTCTTAAATGTAATTCTTTTGAATATCTAGTTGCTTAAGGTCACAACAATTCCATGTTGTTAAAATAAGTCTGTAAAGTTTCTTAAAGCATACTTTCATGCTTTTGAATTCCATGAATATTTTTCTAGATTGCTTGCCATCTATAATTCAATTTCTCTCGTTTTTACCAATAATTTACAGAAATAATTTTTCTCAAAGAAATTGACACAAAATTAACAAAAAACAAGTGACCAGCCTACCAAGTGCAGTAGTTGGGTCCTTTTTCTTCTAGCTAGTATATTCTTTATGTGACATTAGACCATCCACATCTTTTAATTGAAACTAATAGGTGCACAAATTATTTGATTAATTTTATTAAATGAAACCAGTAAGTAAACAAATTATTCATGAGCTATTTTGGAAAAAACGCCCAAAAACTAGATGATTCCTTCTTTGTTTAGCTTATAAACAAAATTAAAACTTTATATTTAAAAATACTTTATTATATATTTAATTAAGTAAGAACATAAAGAGATGCATTCAGCATAGTGACCTCTGCAGGTTGAACCAGCTCAGCCCCTGGACGTGATTTAGTGGTAAGTCTCATGAAAAGTTGAACTTCATAATCGGTCCCCAGCCACATGTATAGATGCCTGTCTTACGAAAGACTAAAGGAGCATCTGACCCAGTGGTTTAACCATGCCCCCGGACATCACTATTTCCCGCCCTTTTACTAGATACTGTTCCTGGTATTCTTAGATGGTCATCAATCTACTGACCAGGCTCGACGTAGCTTAACCCCAGACTTGTCTGTATGTACTTTAGGAGTCAATTTGGTTATTTATTTTATCTGAGTTTATTGTCTATAAACAACTGATTAATGTATGCAGTTTATAACTTTCCATTGCATAATATAGATATCATTTGTATATGGGTCTTATTTTATGAAATAATGTTTCAATAAGATAACTGTTTACCTCTCTTGATCAAACTAATCAGAATTTTTTTCTTTAAAAAGAATCCATACAAATTCCATAAATTCTTATTTTAATTGACTTTTCTATTGAGAACTTAATTTATTATCCTTGTTTTTCCAAGAGATACACAAAAAATATGGCTACCTTAACCATTTTTTGGGGTTAAAGTTAAACCCAACAAATGTTATCTAATTTTATACAGTTTTTATTAGCATAAAGTTATTTGTTTTTTACCAATCTGATTTTGTTAATGAAATTAGTGTTTCATGGATTAACCCTTTGGACCGTAAGAGGCTGATATATCGGCCCTGACAACATAAGGCAAAAGAAGACACTCCAATATTTTGGCTTTAATATGTTCCTCTAATATAAAGACTCTGAGTGACTAATTGTTAATTTTGATAAGTCAGGGTTCAAAGGTTAAAAAGAAATTTCTTTGGTTCCTCTGGATCAAACACCAAAAATGCAAAATCCTTCCACTGACTTATAATGCCATAATACAATGGTATTCTTAATTAATGCTAAATAATGTGATTGATTCTATGTTCATTTAAAATACAAATATTTTTTCTAAATTTTTTAAAATTGTACTAGAAAAATGATTTAGTTATTTGAAAAAGGACTGTTAAAATTCAAAGCATTTTTTGTTTATTTTTGTTAATGTTTTTGTTTTCCTTTTTTCATATCAAAATAAGGTTTAAGAGTTCAAACTTGTTTTGAGACATACTTTACCTATCACTTAAAGGTCAACAAGGAGAGTCTCAGTTAAATTTCATTTGAAATATAAATAAGGTATGTTTGCTAAATGAAAAGATAATTTATAATAACATTGTTTTATCAAAGGAAACCAGTTTTTCTTCTTTCTTTTATTTCTTTCATTAGTTTATTTTTTGTGTCTAGATATTTTTATTTATTGAAGATTTCAAAAGTGAGTTTCCTTAATTCTGTCAAATTATAACTGCTTTCAAAATGGATATTACTTACAATCACTTTTAAATAACCAGAATCTAGTTTCATTCCAGTATTTTGCCACATAAAAACTAGTGTGCAAAGTTTAAGTAGAAGTTATAATCTAACGCAAAACCAAGAAGTATGCATTTGTCATTTTACACTGGAGCGGTTGACGTGGCCCAATGGATAGGCAATCGGACTTCTGGTTCAAATCCAAGTTGTTCTGTCTATGTTGACATTTTGACTAATACCCTTGCGAAAGGTATGAAGCCCTATCTTCCCTCCAGCTATGGATTAAATAGTGCAACTTGTGTAATAAAAAAAACCAGGTGTGTATTAAAAAATAACGTTTATTATAAGTAATTGTTCTTGGCATTAAAATGACCTAAAAAGGTTTTATGCTGTTAAACACTAAACAAACAAGCATTATGACACAAGACTCTCTATAATCAATCAGAAGTCAATATAATGATTCAGTCTACTGGAAAAAATCCTATATTTTAAACTATTTCTGTGATAACTGCATGTTTTCTACAAATATCATGCAAACAATACTTTTTGTGTTATTTCTATTATTTGGCAACACTTGATAATTCATTTCTAGCAGGTTATATTTTTGTATGAAAAATGTATTTTAATAACTTTTAAGAGTAAAAATAAAATACAGATATCTAAAACTTCTAGATATATATCTCTGACCAGATTCCTGGCTAGAGATATAAAAACAATATTTTATGATTTGCTTAAAGATTAATATAAAGATGTTACATAAGTTTATTCAGTTTTTTTATTTTTTGTTTGTTTGTTTTTTCTGCTATATATCCTTGTATAGCACCCTCTATATCATAATAGTTCATTTGAATTCCTTTTTTTCCGATATAAATTCATTGAATTATATGTTTTTCTGCGACATACAAGGTGCCTTCAATAAGTTTCCAGACTTTTTTTTTTCGTATGTGCACTTCTATTTATAGTACACACATAAAACTCTATGCCACTTCAAATTCATCTCCTCCTGCTGCAATGCACGTTTTGTACTGTTCCAACAACTTCTGGAAAGCCCCATGGAAGTCCTCTTGTGTGAGCGTATCAATCACCCTTGATACAGCCTCCTTCATCTCCTCAATTGTCTCATTTCAACCTTTGGAAATGACCAAGTCACAGGGCATAAGATCTGGACTATAGGGAGGGTGAGGAACTGTCTTTTTCAAATAGTCTGTGACAAGGATGAAGTTTGGGAAAACTTTGCACAAATCTTTGGCATCTTCAGTTCCTCATCAATAATTGTGTATAAAGATCCCACACTGACATCAAACTGTACACTTATTGCCCTTTTCCATGAAATTCTTTGGTGAATCAACTCTGGTCTTTTGAATTCTTTACTCCCTCAACATCTTTCATCATTCCTCACAGACTCTTCAATTTCCTTGAAGCTCTTATGCTGCACAAAAACTGATACTTGATTTACTGCAAATGGTCCCAAAACAGTCTGATGTATTCCATGCGTTTCTGTAACATTTTTAAAATATCATTCCTCTTAAGTGTCCTCAAGTCAAGATTGCATTTTTAGAAATTCACTGATTGTGACAATCAGACTTTAGTTGAGTGTATTCCAATTCCTGCTGTAGCTGTTCATTTCAACCTGAAATCATAAAAATTGTATGGTTATCTCATAAGATGTATAGCAATAACATACTGAATTTTCAAAAGTCTATGACATTTCTAAATGCTTGTTCCATTGAAGAAGAAATTTCTTAGCTTGGTTTGCCTTATAAAAGTTATTTCATTTTAATTCATAATTTTGTATGCTTTAAGCAATTTCCATTTAAGTATTGTTACACATATTGAAATAGGTGATGTTTTTATTTACTTTAAAGGTTTTCATTTTTTGAGTTGCTACTGTTTCAGTTGTTTGGACAACCATCTTGACACTTAGAAGAAATTCTATCCAAATTCTTTTTTTTTCTGGATTTTTTAAACACAATGTACAAGATTTAACCAAATAACTAATCAGATACACAATTTAGAACCACAGAATTTAGACTATGTTGATCATTATAACTATTATAAATATACAGCAAAATGATGATAATTTTACTATTAACAGATTTGATCTTTAACTAAAAAATGACTTTAACAATCTATAGCTTGTTAGTTCTGAAAATACATAATTTTTTATTGAATAACATACAATTTGTACAAATATCTACATGCATGTGTTAATAGGTAGGCTAAAAACGCCGTTCATTTTTTGTTTAACCCTTTCGACCCTAAAGGGCCAATATATCGGCCTAAGAAACCTAAGGTAAAAAGCGGACACTGAAATTTAAACCCTGATATGGTCCTTTAATAGAACAACTCTGAGTGACTAGTTTGTAATTTTGCCCAGTCAAGTTCCAAAGGTTTAGAGCAAAATATTGGTGTGTGTGTGTCGTCTTTTGCCAGGGCCAATTTATCATCTCTTTAGGGTTTAAAGGGTTAAGTGGATATATATGCAATTCATTTTCCCTGCCCGATTTGGAAATCATATACACGGCATATCTTTCTGCGAGTTTCTCTGGGTTTTTTTTTTCTGTAGTAAAAAACAGCATCAGATGTCGGTAATTCTCTGCTTGAAATAAAAAGCAAAAATGTAAGAATTGCTCTGCTCAGGGCTGTGATTTCATGCTTAAAGAATATTCTTGTTGTTACTTGACTATTTTGCGATTTTACCATTTCTTTTAATTCTGTACTTAGTAGGGCTATGACAATATGCTTTACCAAATACAGAATTTGAAGAATAGACATGAAATGATCATTAGTTGTCCAGAAGGATAGCATTAAAAAAAATGAACAAACTTTTTTTTAAATACATTTATTTTTTTTTCTAAATACATCAACCTATTTCTTTTTGTGTACATTAAAATCATTACAAATGAGTATTTTTACAAAAATTTGTCCAATAATAAATTACAGAAAAAGGGCTTAAATCTTTCATATTTAGAAATCATGTTGTAAATCAAATTTGTTTTAATTTCAAAATAGTATTTTAATCTAATGTTTAATGTTTTTTAACATCAATTTATATTGTATCTAGAAAAAAAAATCTTCTTCTTTGTTAACCAACCTCTGTGTACTTTAAATAGAAAAAATTCACAGTTCTGCATTTCAGAGAATTAATACACATTACGGAAGTGTTGTTTTATATAGTGATCTCTTAAATATTTGAAAATAAGTTAAAGCTCGGAACTTGGTCAACCGTTTTGATATTTTAAGATAGTGGAAACGGGTTGATAGTTTTAAAAAAACTGTTAAATTGCGTCAGTTTTATTTGAATATAAATCAGTATTTTCCTCACCATTTTAAATAAACAATTCTATCTATTATAAATAGTACAAAGCTTCTTTTAGAGTTGGATTTCTTATAATAAAAAATGACAATGAAAATGAATTTCTTAAAACTTTCCTTGTGACTATGACTTGAACTTGTCATAACACAAATAGTTTTAAGAAATTGGTAAATTTATTTGTAAAATTTATTATCTTTGTAATGAATTTATTTATAAATTTCATCATTTGACCTTTAACAAATGTTTTATCGGTTAAAGCCGCTGTTATCTGGAGATAATTTCTGTCTTCCATCTGTAGTTTTCATTTCCTTCCTTTCCATTTAAGATAAAGAAGCTTTAAATACCAGACTGAACTAGAAGACATTGCTTATCAACTGTAGATCAATTCGAACAATAGTGAGAAATAATTATTTCTGAATATCTAGTTTCCATAGATAAAACTTTAAAATTTAAAACATTATATTCTTAAAATGTCATTGAAAACTACTTCTTTTTATGACATGATTGTATGATTAAAATCTGATTTTTTTTTTATAAGAGATTAATTCTGATCATAAGAAATTTGTTCATTAATGTATTAAAAAAAAATGACTTGTCAAAGATGAATTTTGCAAGTCTTTTCTTTTAACATTTGTGTGCTTCTGATTCAGACTCTCCAACAGCTGAATATTATAAAGTATTAATGATAATATTGATTATTTTTTGGTTCAATGAAAAATTACACACTGTATAAAATTATGATTAATAAAACTTCACCAATAAGTTCATCTAAAATAATTCAAATGCGTACAATCTAGCAACGACTATTATTAATTATAATAAAATCATTAAAACCATAACATTTTACTGCCTTAAATTAAGTTTGTGTATTCCACTATTTAGGACTCATCAAATGCCTCAAAAGTATTTTAACCCTTTAAACCCTAAAGAACCGATATATCGGCTCTGGCGACCTAATACAAAAGAAGACATACACACAACGTTATTTCAACCTCCAATATGACCAAATAGTCACTCAGAGCTGTTTCATCAAAGAACTTTTTCGCCTTTGGTTACTAAGGCCGATATATCGACCCTGTAGGGTCAAAAGGGTTAAGTTATTTATTTTGTACTCTTATAAAGAGTGGTTTAGTTATCTGAAAAAATAATAGTAAAAGGGAAAACCCCCAAAATTTATTTGGCAAAGCAGGATTTCATACTCCAATATATTGATATTTTGTAATGTTATAAGGTAAATTATATGATTAAATATAGTTATGAGGTGAGATAAGGCAATTTATGTTGACCAATGTGAGGTACATATTTTTCAGTTTCTTTAGTATTTTATTTCTTTGCGGATTATTTTTCTGTAGTCACCATTTTATAAGGATTCAGAAACCTGTCATAGGTTTACTACCGTGTATATCACCAAATAATCACTAATTTATTTGATTAATACATATTTTATTAAAATATTTCAACATTGCTCTGTGAACCACTTGATTGTTGTGGATTATCATAATGAGTCCATTTTTCATGCATGTAACAATATGAGTTAACATTAAGTTTTTTGTTGGTCATATTTGAAACTAAGAATTTCACTGCTTATCATAATATTCACGTAATATTAATTTGTTGAATTTTTTTCATTTTCTTAGTTTTTTTATTTAGTCCAGAATTTTTTGAATGGTCCCTAATATTTCAGTACATTTTTAAACAAGAGGACATAGATTTGATTTAATTGACATATTTAATTTAATGTAGTTAAATGTAGGTGGACAGACATGACCTTCTTTATATCGAAGGTTGTTATATCTATGATGAAGTTTTTGAAGCTAGCTTTGCAATGTGTGTTTATTGATGGTCCTTTGTTCAATATGGAAAGCTGCCTATATTGCTTTATATCAAAGTTTAATCTTTCAGAAGAAAATGAATTGCATTTTGCATAGATTTTTTATTTGTCTTAGTTTGCATCAACATATTTGAATTATACCAATTAACAGAGGAGTAGACAAATGTGTGTACTCTAAATTGCTATATGACAGTAAAACTAACATATCCCCCAAAAAATTTATTTTAAAGAAAAGTGACAAATATGAATGCCAATCTAGCATTATTTGCTTACCAAGTAACACATTCAATATTTGTTATCACATAAAAAGATTTTGCATGGTAATTAACAATGTTGAAATTATTAAAAAAACAATAAACCAAACATATCTTCAATTTTGATTAATAAAGCTCCAAGTCACATTTTCTGAGTGTCCATTTTGCAAAGCTATAAACATATTGTAGATCCCAAATATTATCCTAATTATTATTTTACAATATAAATGTCAATCAAATCATATTTACCAAAAACGCAAGATTTGCGATTTGAATAATGTAAACATGAATGATTTAATTTTTAATTTTTTTTTTATTTTATAAAAAATTTTCAGAAAAAAATGTTTTAATTCTATTAATAACTGTCTTCCTCTTCATCTGTCACCAAGACTAGTGCAGCAACTGCTATTGCTTATCACAAATATCTCTTCCCAAAAGATGCCTCTTATTTCTACCATCAACACTATTGCCCAGCAACATCTACAAATTTTCTCATAAAGAATCTCATATATCCATTCATTACTAAAATAATTCCTATTTTTTTTGTTTGAATAAAGTTTAAAATATATAACTCAAAGTATATTGAGTGTGGTGTATTTCTTTCAAGCAGTAATATTCTTCACATTGATCCAACAAGACTTGCAGCTGCCACTGCTGTCTTTTCAGTTCAACTGTTACAGGTTCCTTCCTATGAACTGCTGCTCTACCTGCTTTTATGCCACTATGTTAACTGATCATAATACATTCCAGTACTTTATATCAAGATCTTTGCTTATATTATTTCATTTTATAATATGATGTTATAGGTTAAGTTAAAAAATATATGTAGTACACATTTTATATAAGAATTTAACTAAAACCCATCACAGATGTCTTTTTTTTAAATTTTTAGAAAGTATACTATGATTCTAATTGGATTAACACAACTTAGTTCTGAGGCTAACTTTTAGATCAATCTGTCAATTGAAAGTCTTTTAAATGCAATTCATTTTTATAAAACGTTTTTTATTGGAGTCTCTGTCTTATTAACTAGTCATTCTTGTATTTTTCAAAGATATAGTTTGACTTAAAGGTTGCTTTATGTCAACATAATATTTATGAGAATCCATGTAACATTTTTTTTCCTTATACATAATATTTAAATCAGATGACTTGATTATGTTTTTTATTCTTTTGATTTATCTATCTTATTTTCCCTATCAGCCAATCTCTAGCAAATGCATACCATCCTCAAGATTGCTAGTATGTACAAAGCTACATAATTTCCTGGCTTATCATCAGTTGTTGTTCGGTGCCTGCCTGGATATAGGAACTATCTATACTTAGTCTTCTTTTGCAGTAGCCATGTTTATGAAGAAACCGTTTTGAGATATGTGTTAATTCTCTAACTTATTACTAATAAATGTGCCATTGCTTATATTTTATGATATCTAGTCATTCTAAATACTAGTTATAGTAAAATAGTTTGTGTTCTATATGTCTTCTTAATTTTTCTATTGCAACAGATTTTCTGCCTAATGCTGCTTATTCTACTACAACAACTACTAGTTTGATATTATCGCTACTGGTAAGACTGTATTTGGAGCCATTTCTGCTACTACTGAAGATAGTGGTAGTGTTTCTGGAAGAAGACAGAAAGGGTTAGGCATCAACAGCAACCTGTTTCTCTTTCTTTGCAGTCTTTTTCCCTGTGTCTACTGCATAGCTGATGACATTCATTCATTGAGTAGGGTAGCACTAGAAGAAGAATGACATCACTGCCTGGTTCTGCTCGTTTGTTTCACTGACTGGCTGACAGATCGATAGCAAAGCTGCTGCAACAGCAGCTCTTGCTGAATCTCAGCTTGTTTCCTTGGTAACACTATTGGTAAAATTCTCTTTTGCCTTTCCCACTACAACTACAGTACAAGAAAATCATCACACCTCACTTTGCCAACTGTCCTCTTCAATATACAACTGCTGCTTGACTAGATTTACCTCTTCTATCTTCAACCAAATTCCACAAATCAAACAATACACATTAAAGACTTGATTTTTAGTTGTTTTTTTTTAAAGGAAATCCTATGCTTTATTGAATTTAGATTTTAAAATCAATTGATGCATAAAAAATTCTCATAAACAATTATGTAAAATCCCCGCATGCCACTTCAAGTGAGAATGATTATTTACATATACTCTTTTTTTAAAATAGATTTGTAATTCGTTCTTGTAATGATTGTATAATAATGACAGGTTATCAAAATCTGTTTTTAGAATGGTGGTTAATTGTAGGATGGTATGCCTAACCAGTTCATTAAACTAGTTATTTACTACAATTTAACTCATTATTCATCAAGTTTTAATTATCTGTTAAACTATGACTGAGATCATTACACTCTTGAGTTTGTTTCTATTTGTTGAATAGTGATGTTAAAACTGTTAGATTTGAAAATTAATCTTTGAAATGAACAGGCATGAATGAACATTGCATTCAAAACTACTCATTCTACAATTTGGATTTATGTATTTCATTATCAAAAATAAATATTTTTAAAGCTTTGAAAAAAATATTTTTTTAGTTTGTTTCCCAAGGAAAATTATTATCTGTATGACTTTAGAATTTTTCATTAATACATTTGCTTTACTTAAAACTGATGAGGCTTCTTCACTGATAGTGACTAATATAAAAAAAGGGTCTAAAAAAAGTTGTTTTTTTTTAAATTAATTATTTATAATTAAAACTTTCTATTTTTTTAACTAAGAATAATTTAGATATCTGTGCTATTTATTTTTGACTATGTTTAAGGATATGAGTTTTGTAAATCTTAATTTATAGCTAATTTCTTTCCAATAATCAATGACTATTTTATTACTACAAAATTACATGACAATGATAGACATGTTGCATAACATATACTTATATTGGCAACTATAGCTGTCTGTGGAATATTATACTATCATTCACATTCTACTACAGTACAGGGGCACCCCCCCAAAAAAAAAAAAAATCAGAACCCATAAACTTTTTATTACTTTAAAAAAAAAATAAGACAAAATAAATCTAATTTTGTACACTTAAACTTCTGACATGTTGTTATAGACTATGGTTGTAGTTTTTCATGCACATAATCTACTTCATAATAGAAAAGGCTAGAATTAAATTTATGAATTTCAGTAAAAAATATATTTGTTCTGTTTTATGAGGTCACTCTGTTATTTTCTCTCAAGATAATTTATCTTTTGGGTAACTTGGCTATGATTGTAACTGTCCTAAAATCTCTAGTTTTCCTCTTGTTTAGGCAAATTTTACAGGTTTGAAACAATATTCATTTTTGTTTGCAAGCTGTTGTTAAATTTGATTAATACTTCTTGTTTATCACCATATTTATATATATATATATATATATATATATATATAATAAAACTGGTTGGCTGTAAATCTGTTGAAATGTTAGAAATCATATTCCTTAACACATATTTCCTATAAATTTTAAAACATTTTACAATTATTCATTAGAAACCAGCTAAAGAACAAATGTAATAAATTATGTACCTAAACTTGAACTCAAATTTAGTTCTTTAAATGTATTGGATTGTAAACCATGCTCTTTTTTTAAACAAAAATCTTTTAAGGCTCATTTTTCAATTTTATTATAAATGTTTGAATAATTAAGGAGGGCTAGTGTACTATAGGAAAAACATTGCAAACTGATCAATAACTAGAAAAAAAAAGCAAATTCTTAATAAGTCAGCAAAAAATGTGGCCCAAAAGTGGAGGACCAGTTTATAAAAAAAAGAAAATATAAACCAATAAAAACTGTACTACTCCACCTTAATGTCCATGCTAAAAAAACAATAATTTTTTTCCCAAAAAATATTTTAGTAAATTTTTAGCCTGATTCATGAAAACCAACTGATTAAGCTGATTTTTTTTGTTAGATGTTTGATGGGGTACGGGAATGTCGACTCTAAAAAGGGGGAAAAATTTAGTTTATCACAGTTTTCTTTTGTCAAGTTTTTTAGGTTTCTGTTTTAGTAGCTTTTAAATTCCCGCCAAATTCATTATAAAAAGAAACATTAAAAATGGAAGAAACGAGAAAATAATTTAAATAAAAAATGCTATTTTATTTGTATTAATCCTTCATCAAAAAGGCGAATTCAGAAGTCCTAAGTTCAAAACTTATTTGACCTTGGTATAATGGACCCATTGCACTGCATTTGTAGATTTAGAACTCCTAGCAAGATTCACCTTAAAAATGAACTTGTGCCAAACTTGGTTGGTGCTGCTCTTCAAGTAAATATAATATCTATGTACATACGTGCATACGTAAATACATACAAATAGCTGTGAAAAAGAAATTCTACTTTTAAATAGAAACATTTGAACTAAAAAAAAATAACATTGACTGTAAAAAACAAAGCCACTCTATTGCCAGGCGGCTATTTTCACTTTCCTTCAGGATGCACGTGGCCATCAGCTTGATTACCCAGGCTCTTCATCTAGAGGGAACAGCTATTAAGCCACAAGTTGTATTTTTATATATAGATATGCATAGTAAAAAAAAAATGTATTACATTCTCCTTGCATCCCCAGGGGCCTAAAATGGGTCAAAAACACCTTTAAAATAGTAAAAAATGACACTTTTTTTTGCTCCATAACTTTTGATCCCTCCATTAGATTTTTCTGAAACTTGGCCAAAATGTGGAGGGAATTGTCCCAAATGTAAATTCAATATTTCTGAATGCGACAAAATTCTGGTTTGCGTGCCTTAAGACTTTTTTGGCGCGGAAAACGCCTCTTTAGGGAGCTATTTAACGTTTCTCTCCAAAATATTATGATGTGCCTCTTTTTTTTATGCTCCATTCACTGTGCACACATGGGAGACCATGCATGCTTCACTTGTTAGCATTGAGAAACCCTCCATTCACACACACCTTACAAATACACATGGGTTGTTTATGCATAAAGATTTATGAAATAATGTCTTTATTTATATTGTGTCTTTTATCATAGAATAAACTATGTTTAACAGATTAATTTTATTGAAATTAATAAATAGTAGTTCTTCTGAAACATCGTATAATATTACTTACTGAATAACACCTTTACCCATCATTTAAGCCTTATTAAACATTTATTTATTAAATTAATTTCAATTAACTTTCAAGGAAAAATTAAAATTACATTTATTTTTACTTGAATTACTGTTGTGGCACCTGATCTCACTTTTCAGTGGACCGGTCCACTGTGCATAAAAACAGCATGGTTCATCAGATGCTAATGGGAAGGGAGCTCTACTACAAATATTTTTACCTTACTCAACTACCGGTGGGATCCCTGATTACGGGGTTACCTCGGGTTAGTCTGTGTGGGTCCTAAACCTAGCAATCACATCAGTGGTTACGAGATTTGAACAACCATGGGAAAAAACAGAACTCATAACATAGTGTTGGATAACTGTTTCCATCTTGTTGGATCTCACGCAATGTTGTAACTTTTCAAACCCCAGGTGGGATATGATTGTGTGATCCAAGTCATGCAAGACATGTACGCTAACCACCGGCCTACAACTTTGCTGTGTTCTTAGCAATTTATTCACAGTTTTACCTCAACAGCACACTTGATCGTAGTGGCGCTCATGAATGTGCTAACTACCGATAAACTCTTCAATTTACAATGAGCATCAACATAGCTTGCCTCTCAGAACAACTTTATTTGATTAGTGGATTCCCCGCATCGCACACAGGGACAGGGTTAATTAAAGACAATATTTAAAAAAAAAATTTTTTTTCAATGGAGGCGAATTGGTACTACCAAATGAACTTTATTAAAAAAAAACTTTTGAATGAAAGTTTTAATAATGGAGATTGATATCTTGTATGTCTATTATAGAAGGATTACTTACCCAAATGTTAAGTTAATAATAATGAGGAGGAGGAGGACTCGATGGCATCCATCCATTTCTAGAAATGATGGATAAATGCGCCCCGGGTCGATTCTGCTGCTGGTACAGCAGCACTGAGATGGCCTCTCCAATGCGCAAAGCCTGGGCAAAGTTTTTTGGGGGTCTCTGATTTTGCCCATTTCTCATTTCCCCCCTCTCGCCCTTGCCAGCAGAAATCCAAAGGAAAGCAGAGCAGTACGTTGGCACCAGATTGGCTGCAAGAGCTATTGGAATGAGCTGAACACAGTTTTGGATCGCTTTAGGGACTCCAACTCCACATTTTCTTTCAGTAAGTTTACTCCCTTAGTCTTTTCTGAGCTCAGGAGGCGGACAATAGACCAGATAATAGATACAGAAGAACTTTTTAAAAAGCCACAAACAAGTACTGACAGCTAATGCTTCTTATTCATTTTTTTGTTTTTATATTACTCTTTAGTTTTAGCATTTGCTTAATTGTTTAGAGTTTTTTTTTATGTGTCAAATACCATATAATGCAAATGAAGTTAAGTTTTAACTAAATATAATTTAGAATGTTTCAAAAGAATTGTTTATAGGTATTTTGATTTTTAATATATCTTTTTTTTTTTGTGAATTCAAAATTTGATTTTGCATATGACTTATTTTTATTCTTAAATTACAGTTTAAGTTATCTTTCTAATAAAGGTAAAAAAGGTCCAAAAATAATTTAAAATATTCCATACTGATTTGGGGATTTATGCCTACTTGAGTATTTCCTGTTATTTCCAAAAACATTACATTATACATCGTATTTGATGATGAAATGATTTTAAATCCCTTCATCTGTTTTTCATTCTTTCAATCATTTTCAAAAATATTTTCCTATAAATTCAAATTCTGAAAAACATTTTTATTCCTTTTTTCCATTTGCTAAATAAGATAGAATTTTCAAACTTTGTCAACCATTTATTGATCATGATAATAGATATAATATAATGAATTATATGTATATAATAAATATAATGAATTCCAATTGCTAATTCTTTAATTTCTCAAAAAGCTCACTTATTTTTATCAGGGTATTATTTTGCATTTTCATATTTCCTTGCATCTTTCTTTCATTAAGTTGGTGGGAGTGGGGAATAATTTTACTGATGCTTTTTTTATACCTTCTAATAAACTGGCCTCATTTAAAAAGTTCTAGAAAATAAATTTCAAGTTCTACTTTTCACTTCAGAATTTCTTTTTTATAATTAAGTAATGCCCTTCAGGAAATGAGCAGAAATAAAAAAAAGTACTTTATATCTACTATAATAATGAGGATTCAATGAATCACTGCTATTCGAAGTCATTGTTGACAATTTATATTCTCTCTTCATATTTTTTCACATCTATTTTCCTTTTTAATTGTGTATTTCAAGATGTAAAATATGCAATGCATAAACAACCCACTTGAATATTGAACCCTGTATAAATAATTTAAAATAGGAAAGATGGAGTCATTCTATTCTTTCAAAATATTTACAACATTCAATATTCAAATATGCATTGTAAATCTATTTGTAAGTACATCAAAATGAGTCCTAAACAGAAATCTGTTTACATATAAATGTATTTTATATGTATATAAATACTTATAAACACACATACACAAAGAGTAATTCCTTTTATTATTTTTAGAATATATTTTGCATTAGTTTTATTTTAGTTCAAGAATTTTGCAACTTCAGTATTTATTGTTAGTTAATGAAAGCAACTGCTGTTGCAATGCTTTAGACACATCCTTTGTGTGGATTCCTGGGATCACGTTTTTCAACTGACAAATTCCTCCAGGTGATTCCAATCAAGGTTTGCTAGGCCCCAGTCTGTATCCAAATGGCGCATCTCTACCCCCATGACTCTCTCCTCTTCAACTAGAGCCATCTGGAAGCTTTTTCAGCTGCCTCCACGTTGTTGACTCTTTTTTGGTCCCATCCTTTTATCCGCTTGCGTGCTGTAAGCCTTGCTTAAGGAGTGACTGGCAAATCTCCGGCTGTCCACCTCTACTGGCATGCACCTCATTTTCAAACCATTGTTTCTGCAATACATTGATATATTTATTAATATATTGATGATGTACTAAAATTCTAATAATACATTATTAGGTAACTTTGAATTCTATAATTCTGTTATTGTATTAATAACTATTTTATCAGTTTCTATATTAGTTTGGCTTCTCTTTTTTATTTGTTTTGTATTGAATTTAATTAATGATTTATAAACTTTTTTCTTAGGATTTATAATAATTTACTTTGGTAAAAATTAAATTATATTTGATCAAAATAAAGTTAATTGTTCATGCCATTTGATTATTTTTAGTCACTGATTATAAATCATTTGCTTTCATAAATTATCTGTCGTAAACATTTATCAAGATTTTGTTAGCAGCAACACATAGTATAATAAACATTGTATAATAAAAAGCACATTCAATGAATATAAACAAATACTTGCTAATAACATTTCTATATTAAAAAACTTGTAACAACAACCTAAGACTCACAATGTTAGAAGCCTTACTGATTTTAAATAAGAATCCAACAATCAATAAAATAAACTTCAATAAAATCCATCAAATCCTCATTCTGACACTCATACACACACAAAAAAAATGTAAAGAAAAGAAAAGAAAAAATAAACAAGAAAAATTAGCAGGAAAAGCAAGCGTAAAAATAATTTATAACAACCAAAATCA
>JAUZSX010000019.1:1301970-1320543 GCA_034780655.1 Idiosepius hallami | reverse complement strand
GTGATTTACTTGTTATGATTAGAATTTGACTAACCTTATATTTATCACACCACCAATAACTAAAGATTATTCATCTTAGGAGGATTTGCTTAAGTTTAATATTTAATCCTCCATCTATTGTCTAGTATAAATAATATTTTGTAAATTTGCATTATATTAAATTTTTTAATATTCTTCTGATATAAATAGTCTGGAGTAAATTTCTGCTTTATTTTAACTTGATTTTCCTAGATCACATGAACTTGTGGGAAAGCCTGAAATCTAAATAATTTGTTGATATTTTTCAAATGCATTTAAGTTGTAAGAATTGATTGCTATTGATCTGTACTGAAAACATAGAATGCGCCCATCTGCTCTGTTTTCTATTATTTTTTTTTATCTAAAGGTTGAAAACTCCTTGTCTTTTGTGTAACATATATAGAACAAAGCATAAAGGTTAACTTCACCTTTTGGTTACACAGCTGAGATAAACTAAAATGAATCATTTTAAATCTTGTATCATTGGCTTGTACTAAAAGTTATTGCAAATTAATACATTTTAAGTATAAGGAGTTAATGATATAAAGTGCATATTTTTAAAACTCTCAAGCTGTTGCACTTATTCTATTCAAAAATAGAAAACCAATTCATTAGTTTTTCATCTCATTTTGTATTTTATCACCTTTACACTCAGTAATTTTCTTCTCCCCATTTTATTTCTGTAAATTTTCATATTATTACATTTAAAACTGTTTTTTTTTTAAACTTTAAACTAATTATCATTTTTTTCTATCTCCCCCCAAAAAAATGTACATTAAAAAAGAATTTTAAACTTCATAGGCAAAAATCTAATATTTTTATCTTAATTTTAGCTTTAAAAATCATTTTAAGAAATTCTTTTATCAAAATATTTTTTATTTTGGTCATTAGTCAGTTTAGAAAAACCAATTTCAAAAAGTCAAAATTTGAAAATATTATTTGGTATGAAATTTCATTGAGAGAAAAAAAATAATGACTTGGAATTAAATGAACCAAATTAATAAGTAAATATTTCTTTGTGTCTCTTTTTCTGCGACTTTCATTTTGTTTCTATTCTCTGTTTTATCTCTCAAAAGATTAATATTTGGTTTGTCAATATTTTATTTTGATTTTAGTCTTTTAATATCACTTTTAAACTAAAATTTCAATAAGTTTTAATCGTAATTGCCTTTAAAAATACTTGGTTGTTTTAGCAACAAATTCAACTATTTAAACACTATGCAACTGTTCTTTCTTATTATTAAGGAACAGATTCATCAAATTTATTTTACATTAGTAAATATTTAGAACAAAAAATCATATAGAGAGAGATTTTGAAAATTATCAAGATATTAATTTATTTTTAAATAGGAAATTTTTTCTCTTTTTTAATGAAAAGTATATTTGTTAAAATTGTAACTTAACATATTTTTTTGTTGGCAAACTTTATTTCATTTTGATTCAAGAGATTTTAAAAAACACAGCAATTGTTATCTGATTTTTATAATAGCTTTATTCTTTAGTTTTCAAATAAAACCCCTGATAGTTAAAAATTGTTTATTCTAATTTTGATTAAGTTTAATATCTATTTTGTTATATTTACAGCTTTTTAGATGATCTTGACCGTTTAGGAGCAAAAGATTATATGCCTACAGAACAAGATATTCTGCTAACTCGAGTAAAGACAACTGTTATTGTATAAGTAAACTTTTAATTTAAAAACTTAAATTTCAATTGATTTTTTTTTTTTTTTTTTTTTTTCATTATTTTTTATATCAAATGACATCTCTAAAAAATTTCATGATTGATTTATTTTTTAATTGCTTTATCCCAAAGTTGTATTTTCTACTAAAACAAAAGCTTGAATGTTCTTTTCACAATTTTATAAATTTCCATAAAATATATTTCACCTTACCATAATTTCGAAGTCAATTGCAAATATAGTGAAGAGTTTTTGAACAAAATGGGAAAATGATAATTTCTTAATGAAAAGACAATTCTAAACAACTGCATTATTCTCAGTAAATATTTTTACAAATTATAACTTAAAATATAGGTTGACATGCCATATAACAAAAGTTACTAAACTAATTAACCTTAAATTATTGATTGTAATTTCAATTATTGAAAAGTTCTGTTGATTAAAGGAATTTAGAAAATCTGTTTTTATATTTTGGGCAAATGGGAATCCATTTTTGGAAATTTTACAAATATGTGAGTGTATGTTTGATTCATCATTTCTGGATTTTTATTTTAGTTACTTAAGAATTGAACCCTGCTGATAATAAAAGTTGCATTTCAATTACTTTAAAGCAGAAGTCTCGAAACTTGACTGTTTAAGGGCCATATTATATATTTCCCACATTTATGGGGGTCAAAAGAATAAACATGAAAAAAATCAAATTAGTGCCAGTTATTTAATTTATTAGAGTATGGAAAGTGAAAACATGTCTTGTCAAAAATTCAGGGTAAACTAAATAGTTTCTTGGCTATAGTTTGGTGAGCCAAATGAAATTCTGTGGCAGGACGGATGTGGCCTTTGGAGAGCTGTTGATAAAAGAATATAAATGAACTACTAGTATAATCAAGCAGTGTATTTTTATGGACATATTTTCATAGAAATTTCATAATTCTAAATATCTTTTTGAATACATAAGTTCTAAATATACTTGTATTTATGTTTGATACCGAATTTATTTTTATGATATTAATTCTTAATGAAAGAATTTTTCATACTTAAAAAGAAATGTTTTGATGATAAAATTTTCTTAAACTAATTTTTTATTTCTAGATTATTTGATGTAGGAGGACAAAGATCGGAAAGAAAGAAATGGATTCACTGTTTTGAAGATGTTACAGCAATCATATTCTGTGTAGCCATGAGTGAATATGATCAAGTTCTTCACGAAGATGAAACTACAGTAAGTTCTTTGTTAATTTGATTTTAGTTCTTTTACATTTACTCTACACAATGTTTCTTTTTTCTGTAGAAAGTTAAAAGAAACCATTTATTCAATTAAAAATGTTAAAATGACACAAAAAAATCATTATTTAAATTCTTTTCTTCAGATTTTTTTTTTTTTTTTTTATGTTAAGGATTTATTAAATCATTAGAAAATTTATGTAGTCGATTAGAAACTTGGTAGTCTTGGTTGGATTGTTTTTTATGGCATATCAACCTTTTTAGGTTGTTTAATACCAAGAACAATCTTTTTTTTTTAATAAATGTTCTTTTTGTCTACACATAGTTTTTTTTTAATAATACTAAGTGCACTATTTAACCTATAGCTGGGGGGATTCATATGTTTCCCAAGGGTATTAGTCCAATTATGAATGCAAATGGAACAACAAGGATTTGAAATCGCATATTATGATTCCGAAGACTCACTAGACCAAGAGGACCTCCCTTTGTAGTATTAAAGGATCAATTTGAATTTGCTATTTGATCTTGAAGAATCAAAATAATCTGTACTTGCTTTCCATATTGTATTGTTAGATTGTTGTAGATTTTCTTATAAAAAGTTCATTCAAAAGTTTTAAATTGAAAAAAAAAAACTTGTTGATATCTTTATTATTACAATCTCCAACAAAACTAAAAAAAGATTCAGTTAAGATTTAAGTTCAAAGAACTGAAGAAAAATATTTTAAACAAAATTAATATTTTAAAAATTTTACCATTTCTATACATTATAACCAAATATTATTTAAATGACTTAAATCCAAATGTAATGCATTTCATCTGTACAAACGTCAAAAATATCTGAGATTGATATTAACAAAAATAGTAAAAACCTTGGATTAGTTTGGTTTTTATAGTTATTTAATCCTATGAACAGTTATTTTTTTAAATAAAAGTTTATGTATTGTTAACACATTGTTAGAAAAAAGTAGTAGAACTATTTAATCCATAGCTGTAGGGGAAAGCCTGTGGTACAATGGATAAATGCTCTGATTTGGGAATTAAAATATATGAGTCCAAATTCCAATGTTTCTATTATGTAAATATTTAAGCTAACATCAATGAAAAAAGGATGAAAGTCATTCTTTCCAACAAAGAATTAAATAATGCAACTGGTGTAAGTGAAATAAAATATTAACTTATAAAAAACATTCATAGAAGAAATTTGTTCATTTTGGTACTAAATGACCGAAAGATTGATATGTTACAACAAACACCAAAATCTGTAGCTGAAAGGGATTTGAGGGGGTCAAAAACTTTTCTAAGGACATTAGACCAAAAGTTAATATATTGGATTGAAACCGGTATATTACGATTCCAAAATCACTTCATCTTATCTCTCACCCAGTAAACTTACCCTAATTTTAATTCTGGGGTGTTTGTCGTGGCCCTGTGGATAGACAATCGAACTTCGGAACCGTAGTACACAGGTTCGAATCCAACTTGTTATGTCTATGTTGACTAATACCCTTGGGAAAGGTATGAATCCCCATCTTCCCTCCAGTTAAGGATTAAATAGTGCAACCAGTGTTATTAAAAAAAACTATGAATGTATATAAATAATGTTTATCTAAAGTAATTGTCATCGGCATTAAAATGACCTAAAAAGGTTAATATGCCGTTAAACCCAAAACAAACAAACTAACTTCAATTCTTAACTTCATAATATTTTATTCATTAAGTAGACTTAACTGTCCATTTTGCTTTTAAGTTTGTTATACACTTTTGGTTATAAACTTTCAATCCTGTTATTGAACGCAAAAAGCTTGAAAGCTAATATTTTGTTGGAAAATGTTTGAAAGGATTTTACTGTTTGCTCCTTTCTTTTTTTATTCTACTTTTTTCATTTGTTGGATGCTGCTGCTGATTGGAGCAAGCAGATATTTACAAATCTAACATTCCACTTCTTCACTTTCAATCTAGTTTCTTTATTACTTCCCCATTTTATCAAGCTGTCTGCTTACTGCCTCACCTGTTTAGTTGTATTGTCAGCTGTTTACACACCCAAATACACCATTTTGCAAGGATCTCGACCAGGAAGTCTCTCTCCATCTTGCTTTTGAAAGTACTTCTTTCAGATGCTTTACATAAATAAACTATGTAACTCAGTTTTGGTACATATCGAGAAGTTCCACAATTGTAAAGAGATTGACTAACTTGGTTATTTCCAAAATCATTTCTCTTCAATTTCAAATAACATCTTGTTATTTTGAGATTTCTATTTTCATGCACCAAAATTGGAATCAATTTGTTTTCTGTTAAAAAATAAAACATTTTTTTTGTCTCACACACTGGGATTGGGTTAAATTGTAAAGATAATCACATGAGAATTGTATTCCATTGATTTTAACTTTTTCAAATGATATTTTCCTGTAATAAAACAGAAGACATAAAATGAAAATTAAAGTCAATCATTTTCCAAAAAAAAAAAATGATCCTTAGAAGGTTTCATTGCAATAAGGAAAAATATCAATCAGAACATTTAAATTTGAATTATTGTTTTATATAATTCAATATTAAGCAATATCTAACATGTATTTTGTGCCTTTATTCTTAATAGAAAAAAAGCCTTTAGGAACTACTTTTTGTTGATTCACTCAGTTTTAATATAGTAATGATAATTAATATACTGGGTTGAAATAAGTTATATATTTCTATTTTGCATCTTAGTAATTTGCTCTACTGAATTTTTGATTGCATAAATTTAATTTGAAATAAAGTTACTATTAAGACAAAAAATCATAGTTGCAGTCCACTGTACACAATCCTTAACAGAGATTTCAAAGATTATTATCATAAGACCAATAATTTCAACTACAGACAAGTAGTTTAAAGAATAAGCAATGAATTTTTCTGATAGATTTGAAACGGAAGATTATAATTATAATGTTTCTTTTAAAGCTGGTCAGACAAAAATTAAAATGCCTTAAGGATAATGGCAATGAAGTGTTAAGTTAGTTTGATAATAAAGACAAGAATTGTTGATCTAAGAATCTCTTCTTTTACTCTACAAAACAAATAAAACTAACTTTAGTGAGCAGCTTGGAGTTGCAACTTTAAATTTCATTAAAATTAATTTAAATAAGTACCACATAAAAAAAAAACCAAACTAAATCAAACAAATCAGTTTTAAGCATTAAATGACCGAATGAAGGTCGATATTCTGGTTTTATAAATAAACCAATCAATAAGTATCAGTGTAGATTTATACTGCCTTATTTAATTTATAATGATTACAACAAATAGGATAGATAAAATGTAAATATTGAAAATAGACCACAACAAAAATATTCATTCAATAAAACAAGTTCATAAAAATTGACTTTGATCTGCTGAGATCCACAGACTGGTTGCTCAGCAAGAAATACAGCCTATAAAATAAGCCCACGTGTTCCAGCTTGGTATTGGGTGTATTTCCAAAGAAAAGCTTGCTTTAAGTTCTTGCCAGTAGAAATTTTATCAACCAGTAGTATTATACTTAATAGAATGAAGTAGAAATTACAATTAAATGAAAGAAAAGGTTATGAATATTTTATTTTCTTCAGATAAGGATCATATAATTTAACTAGTGTTTTCCCAAAAACATGTTAATCAAAGAATGATGTTTTTTAATGGCATATCAACCTTTTCTATCATTTAATGCTGAGAACAATGATTTTTGATAACAAGACCAAACCAAAACTTATTAGGAAATATTTAACTATTTTATTTTTCTGTTTTTGTTAATATCAACCTTCATATCAAAGTTTGGCAGTTAAATATTAAGGGTAGCAACAGATTTGTCTCACTGACATGAACTTGATATAAATCCTCTGTTTCTCTGTATCAAAAGTCTTTCCCTCTCTTAAAAGAATGCTGTATTAAAGTGATCTGTGAATATAAAAAAAAAGCTTTAGAAATGTATGTGTGTGTGTGTGTCAGTGTACTGACCTCTAGAGGTTTAACTGGCTCAACCACTGAACACGCACAGTTTAGTGGTCAGTCTCATAGGAACTAGAACTTCACAAGCAGTGTGTTTTTAACATATCAGTCACGAGATGCCTGTCTAGCCAAACACTAAGGGTGTATCTATACCATGGTTTTACCGCGCCCCCTGACACCAACCTGTTCAAGATACGGTATGTGGTATTCTTAAATGGTCACCAATCTAACTACTGACCAAGCTTGTCTTTAGGCTTTTGTAATCAATGTTGCTGATAGAGGAGCTACTCTCCAGAGTTATCGAGCCCCATTTTTCCAAAGCAGCTAAAGGTAGATGCAATGGTTTTGACTGGGATTTTAACTCGCATAATATGATTCCCTAGTCCAAGCTTTTACCAATATTCCCCCTCATCACCTTCGAAATGTGCATAAATTTAGTCCATATCAGATGGTGTATGATAGAAATCCAAATTTACTATCTAATAAAATCAACACCATTCCCATTATGGAAGTGATAAAAAGCCTCTCTGACAGCAGAAACAAAAGAAGAAAAAAAGAATTGGCCTTAACTGAAAAAAAGGTCAAGCAGGATTATTAGAAAAGACAATGAAGGTATGATTGCAGAATACGAAGGCATTTATCTTCAAGTGGATGGAAACCTGATTTTTGAGAGATTTAGAATCCCAAAATATGTCCAATGATGAAACCTAGTGATAATTAGATAGAATGGGATGAAAGTAAAGCAATGCACATCATTGTATGCTTAAATCATGCTGGATACACCTGTTGTCAGATCACAGAAGTTAAGCCATGTCAAGCCTGGTCAGTAGTTAGTTGGGTGACCTTTTAAGTATACCATGTACCATATCTTGCATTGGGGGCAGGAAATACCCAAGTTAGTATCTGGGGGTGGGGTTAAATCACTAGATAGATGCACACTTAGTCTTTAGTTAGACAGGTATCTAGGGATAGTGACATGTTAAAAAAACCCTTGATAGCCCTAGTGTAGCATCAAGTATTCGGCTCTGGGTTGGGGTTTCGAATAGGGCTAACAATCCAATTCTGTAAAAAGAAAAATTCAAGACAGCATCTAAAGAGTATCTGAGTATTATTGGGGCCCTATGTTCACTCAGGGAATCAAGATGCTTAAGCAAAACTGTACATCATTTGTAGTGAAACAAAAGATAAAGTTTTTAAGGCTAATGCATCTGCTTAAATATTCAATGTTCATTGTTATTAAAGTGTAAAAACATCAAATAATTTACTTCCAAAATGAGGAGTGTAGACAAAAATTATTCTAGATTGAAATTATTAGGAATTCAAGAAAAAAAAAACCTCTTTATTGGAGAAAAGAAAAAAAATAAAGTTCAAATTTTGAATTTGGAGTAAGTAATTGTCCAAGACAAAAATAAATATTTGAATGTTTCTATCAAATCCTTAAAGAAGAGAAAATCCATGGTCCATTTGGACTTTGTAATCATAATACACAAGTTCAAATCCTAGTAGTTCTGCTGTTATCACATTCTGGTTTATACTGTTTTAAAAGATATGAATCTCACCCATTTATCCTGTCATGGATTGAATAGTGCAACTCATAATATTGAAACAATGGGTTAGAAGACTGAAGAATCAAATCAAAAATCATTATTACCAGCATTAAATGACTGAAAAGGTTGACATGCCATAAAACCAAATAAATGAGGCAGAAGAATAGCTGAAAACCAACAAAATCCATTAAAAAATATTGAATCTATTAATAATGGCACCTTATTGCTATTATATATGACTATAAATGCTGTCTTCCAGATTTAGATCAACATACCCTCTGCTTATTTACCAAAAATATTGCAGCATCAGAAAAACATCAACTAAGACCAAGACAATGGAAAACCAGCAAAAGACTTGTACATATCAAGAAACCTTGTTTTATATATATGTGCATTCATTTTTTTTTTTGAAAGTGTCAAGAGTTTAGGTTAAGAACCATAAAACACAAGATACGTCATGTGGAAATTTAAATTATGGAAGTAGCCAAGAAAACTTATTTAATATTACTAAAGAAGATAATTTGAAGATAAAACCAGCCTGATGGCAATCCTACTTATTGAGTAATATAAAGTACATTAGGCAGTGGGATACTTACTCTAACAGAAGTGACTACCTATACATTACAGTATCTCAATGGGCTTAGATGAGTTGTTTAAAAATAATTACCTCAAAACCATTCCTATCAGATGTTTTGAGATAATAGTGATTTGGTCAAAGCAATCAAATCAGCTGAACTTGTTGGAGATAAGAGTTTGGGATTAGAAATAGCAAATATCTAGGAAATATTAAATAAGGGAGAAATCTGAGAACTTGGGTTGAGTCTAAGGATCAAATTGCTAACTGACAAATTGGAAGAAGTGCTGTACATTAATGCAAGATGGGCTGTTTGAATATTGAAGAGATGACAGAATAAGGTTTACTTTGGTGTTTACTCTTATTTTTGGCCATAGCTAAAATTTTTCTGAGTTAATGTCCAGGCTATGTTGCTAGTCCATTATAAAGGCATGTATGTTATAGTAAGATTTGGAGTTTTTCACTATTGTTTGTAAAGCCATTTTATTTCAGACAACTTTATTAATAGGTATAGATAAAGTACTCCAAATTCTAAGATATCATTTTTTTTTTAATGTCTTTCATATTATAGAGAAAAAAAAAGAAATTTATCCAAATGGTAACAGATCCAATGAATATTTTAGCAGTAATCAGCAGTATAAGTTGTAGTAGCAATAAGAATAATATCATTAATAATAATGATAGTCCAGTGGTAGCAAAATAGAGTTGTCTTTTTGAAATCTGGTTTTTGGTTGAATTAAATATGATATGCGTCCTTCCTGTTTTGTCATTGGTTGACCTTTTATTTCCCATGGTTTAAATTAGATAAAGACTTCTCAGAATTTGAAAACACACAGTGGCTGAAAGGGAATCATTAAACTGACCAAAATATTTCTTCATTTAATTGCCAATATTATTTTTATTCCTGAGCTTTTTTTTTGTTTTTTTTTTAGAATTAAATTGCCTTTTCTATCCTCCGATACAAAATGTCCTCGAATGAAAATTTGCAAAAAAAATCTTGATTTTCTTATTTCAGAATCGTATGCAGGAAAGTCTAAAATTATTTGATTCTATCTGCAACAACAAGTGGTTTACAGACACATCTATAATCCTCTTTTTGAACAAAAAAGATCTTTTTGATGAGAAAATTAAGAAGTCTCCATTAACAATATGCTTTCCAGAATACACAGGTAAGAATTTCATCTCTCTCTAGATTTAAGAATTCTATGTTTGCTTCTTATTAACTACATTAATTAAAATGCATCTGTTATAGAACCACATCTAAGTTATTGGCTTAGTATTACTCTTAGATTTTGAGAGTTTTAAAAAAGTTTTCAGTTAATTTAAATCCAGAAAACTAAGCCTAAAAAATATATTGTGATGTTTTATATAACTTGTATAAATTGAATATGAGGAACCTTATATTATGTCAGATCTATTGAATCATTGATGTAATAATTCTCTTATAATTCCAAAATTTGAAAATAAAACCACAATTGTTATTCAACAAATGAATAAAAACAGGCTGTTTTAACATGGAGCTCTTCAGAAAAAGAAACTATAATAGTTATATAAAAAAAATGATTCAGATCACTAACATTTCCATATGTACGGTATTGCCTTTCTATATAATAGTCTTCATTAACACAGAAAAAAAGCATTAGAAATAAATTTAGTATAAAATAAAGCATTAACCGTCTTCCTAGATGATAGGCTTCCTTAAGTAACCTTATGACAAGTCCCCAGCACTAGGCAATACTTCTAGCGACTGTTAAAATGCCTTTTATGATATAGAAAAAAGGACAGTTTATCCAAAAAGGCACAGATCCAATGAATATTTTAGCAGCAGTTAAAAGTTGTTGTAGTAGTAATAATATCAATAGCAATAATAATAATAATAATAATAGCGTAATTGTAAAAAAATAGTTATGTCTTTTCGGTATATAAATCTAGAAGCAAGTAATAATTTGTTTATTTTGAATTGATTAAAATAAAACATTGCATTTGACACATAATTTTTTTTACCTTTTGTAAATAAAAATATTTATTCTAAAAACTGTGATAAAATAAAAAACATTACTTTCAAATAAACCCTGCCAATATTGATATAGTTTTAACTTTTGAAATAATATTTCATCAAGTTTGTTCCAAAAGTAATGCCACCTATTTTTTAAAAGCTACAAAGATGAAAGTAGTACTAATAAAACAAGCAACCTTTTGTGCTCCAAAATTAATACACAACTATCAAAACTGTTTTTCACTTTCCTAATACAAGGTATGTTCAATAAGCAATGAGAAAATGTAGGGGAGATATTTATTTTCATAAGCTTACAAAACTTTATCCTATTCAAAAGAAGAGCCTCCCACATCTACACACTTCTTCATGTGTCTCTTCCAATCCTGTAACACCTATTCGGTCTTTCTTCAGTAATCCCTTCAGGTAGTTTGACGATGCTTCTTTCAGGTCCTCTGTTAACTGAAGTCTGATTCCCCTGAGGCTGACTTTCATGTGTGGGAACATGAAGAAGTCGCATGGGGCTAGGTCCCCCTTTTGTCCATCCAGGTAGTTACCAGTAATGAGAAAATGTCAGGAGAGATCTTTGGTCAGAACTGTGTTCACTGTACCATTTATTAATACCAACAGCTTCAGATATCATCCTCTCAGTTACTCGACACTCTTACATCACTAATCTTTGCACTTCCTCAATGTTTTCCTCCTTGCATGTACTGTGCGGTGCTCCAGATCTTGGTGTATCCTCCACCTTGTCATTTATTTCAGAAAATCCGTTAAACCACCAATAGAAACTTGCTTGATTCATCTTTTCATCCATTTAGGGCTCCTTTAACATTTCATAAGCTTCTTGTTTGGCTTTCTGAAGTTTGACACAAAATTTGATAGCATAACATTGTTTCTTGTCACAGGTCAATAAACCTAATTAGACTGGTCTGAAAATGAACACTGCTGCACTCAACCTAAAATGAGAGGAAGTTATCATTAAATCATTTTGTAGACAATATGTATATGTACTTCACCATGAAGTAGCAATTAGATCAAATCTTACTTTGTCTCTCATAACATTTTCTCATTACTTATTGAACAAACTACGTACGTCTCTCGACTTCATACCCATTTCTTTAGTTTTATTATTTGTTTCCACATACCTTTGTTCAATTTGAAATAGTTTTTAATTAATCACAATTTTCCTACTCTATTATTTTTTTTAGGTAAACAGACATATGAAGAAGCTGCCGCATACATCCAGGCACAGTTTGAAGCGAAGAACAAAAGTTCAACGAAGGAAATTTATTGTCATCAAACATGCGCCACAGACACCAACAACATCCAGTTTGTGTTCGATGCTGTAACAGATGTAATCATTGCAAACAATCTCCGTGGCTGTGGCTTGTATTAAATGGTCTGTCGGTCGGTCAGTCAGTGACCTTGGCTGTGTGCTGTCCATACACTCTTGTGACCTTGACATTATTCTTACATTAAACAGACTCCCTGGCACTTGCTACTGGGCTCTCTGTCATGTGCAATTTTTATTTCCCATCACCTTCTTGTGATGTGGCTAAAATAATAACCTTTCATCATACAGCATGTACCGAAGCAAACCGACAACAAAAGGTATATGTGAGTGCGTGTGTTTGTGTGTGTGTAAATGAAGGGAAGAAAAATAAATTTATGTGTGTGTGTGTGTGTGTACATATATATATATATATATGTGTATATGCATATATATGTGTGTGTGTGTAGATATAGATGTATACATATATATATACATATATACACATACAGATATGTGTGTTTGTGCATATAAATTGTATGAATGTATTGGTTTGAATACACACATGTATGTTTATACATAGTTTATGTGCTTAAAATATATATATGTGTGTGTGCATACATATGTGTATCGGAATATATTTATATATAAACATGTGTGTATACATGCAGATATGTGTGCATATGTATGTGCACATTTATTTATATATATATATATATATATATATATATATATATATATATATATAAATATATAAAGATTGTATGAGTGTATTGTTGTGAATACACACATGTATGTTTTATACATAGCTTATGTGCATATTTGCATCAACATGGGAACACGTGTATATTTAGATATGAATACACACATTCTCTGAACGACATACACTTGTGCATACATTTGTGTGTATACATATGAATATACATCTATCTATTTATGTATCTATATATAGATTTATACTGTATCATAAAATAAATCTAATAAAATTTAATTTTTGATTGATTAATTTCATGATAGCTTGTATACATATGTATATATATATGTGCGTGTGTTTGTTTGTATATTCATATATATGTGTGTGAGTGTGTGTGTGTATATATATATAGCAAAGCAATGTCACATTCATTTGTTGGATCTCTAATGTCACAACAAATGTTGGTGTGAATCACATGCTGAAGAATGTCTAATTCGAAGGACAGAAAAATGTTTTTCTAGTGTTTGTTTCATGCACAGTGAAACTTATTCTTGTAGGTCATTTTCATATTTTGTAGACTGAATCTTTGTTGTCAGCATCTGTGGATGAGAAAATATTACATCTGCTTCTTTGCTGCCTACTATATTCTACTTTGTTTATTTGCTTATCATACGCCCTGTATGTCTGTGCTATCATCCTCTGACCTGTGACACTGAATCCATGATAACCATGATGAACTGTTCGCTACAGATTTGAAGATGCTCTTGTGGGATAAAAAAAAAAAAATAATAGAAAAAAAAAAAAGAAAAAAATATACACCAAAAAAACAAGATTTACTTATTGAAAACAAATACAAAAACAAACAAACAAACCTCCCTTTTCACAAAAAAAAAAAAAAACCCAAAAATCTCTTCTTTCCTTCTACTGCTATGTGCATTTTTAATTTCACCTAAACAAAAATGAATATCATACAAGTAGCAATTGATGTAGTACATTAAATTTGAGAAAAAAAGAAAAAAAAAATATTGGAAATACAAAAACTGAAGAAAAAAAGAAAAAAAAAAAAGAAAAGACAAATTCCCTTCCCCCCATCCATCCCCACTAAAAAAAAAAAAAAAAATTGAAAAAAATAGTCTTTTTCAAAATTTTACAGCTTTAATGAGCACTGGGAAGATTTTTTTTTAATTTCCTAATTGTTTGATATGTGGTTTTAACATTCAGCAAACGGAAAGAGACGACTGCCACCTGTGCATCTTTTCATTGTTTTTACTGGATATCCCCCTGCCCCTCGCCCCCCTTTTCCTCTATAGTTACATGGTGTCTTTGTTGTGGGTGCCCTAAAGTCCTTATGAAAAACTGGATGTTTGCTTGCAGTCTATTATAGGAAACTGTATAATTTATTTCATAAATATGTTCTATCAAAAAAAAAAAAGAATTTTTTTCTCTTTCCTTCTTTCCTTTTTTTTTTCTTTTTTTTTCTGAATTTTATCAAAATTTGTGTTTTTTGTGTTTTTCCCTTGTTTTTGTTGTTGTTTTTTGGCTTTTTTCTTTTTTCATTGTAATATTTGAAGATGCTAGCAAAATGTCCAGAATGAAACTTTTTAAAAAGGTCAATCAAACAAAACAGGAAAAAAATATATATTAACGGAAAATGTTCAATACTTGCTTGCATTTAATTAAGTTAGCTATTTTTAAATATATTCTTATTGTTAATGCTGACATGTTACAATTTGGTGACCGAGTATGTCAATTTGTTCTGGTTCTCCTTTCATATATAGGATATATGTGTGTGTGTTTGTGTGTGTGTAAAACAAAATTTAAATTCAAGTGAAGTCTTTCTTCCAAGTTTTTTTAGAAGGGTCCTTCCACTCTCCTAACCATTCTCTTGGTATTAGAAGTTACGGTTTTTCAGGAGATTGGAACAGATCCTTTGAAGAAAGACTTTGCTTGAATTTAACAAATTTTGTCTAATGAATGCTTTGCTTCATATATATATAAGTAGGAAATCTCATCATTATGATTTTTTGGCCTCATTGTATGTAAGTATGAAGCAGACATATATCATACATGACTGAACATAAAATAGTCTATTATATTAGTACTTGTGTATTATTATTATTCATAATAATAGTAATAATACTAATATATTTTGTGGTAAGATTTATCTGTTTTGCTGACCCTTACTATTTCAATTGATTGTTTTCATTTTTTAAGGCTTTTATGTTTGTGTGATTGAAAAATGTAATTTCTTTTCATGATTTCTATTATGAATCCTGCAAACTATAATGATTGTATTATTTCTCTTTATTGTTCGATAAATAATGAGCCAAAACACAAATGTTTTGCATTTTAGAGGAATCGATTCTTTCAAACTGCATGATATTCTTTTATGACCATTTTCAAAATATCCACGGCTGATATGTCTAGTCAGTGACTTCGTTTCTTGAAAAAATAATTACAAAAAAAAAAAACATGCCCCAAAAATGACTATTTCATACACAAGTGAAAAATTATCTCCTCGAATACTAATTACTCTTGTGATCCAATCAATGTTTACTCTTATAAGTAATTTGGAAGATTAAAAACAAATGAATTATTATTAATGTTTTGGTTACATCCTTAACTATTCCCCTTGCCTTTACTTTCTATTCTTTCATTTGTTTTTTGTTTGTTCCATCTAGCTACTGCTGCCTTATGACTACTCTACCCAGTTGAACAATTGAATGATAATGTTTTATCAATGTTGATCTGCTTGTTCCAGTATAAGTGAAGCAGGTGTCTTAAGATCATCTCTGTGCTACGATCAATTTGTTATAAAATTGTAGATCCAAACTCTACAAAACTTGTGGAATACCTCTCGCTACGGCTTTCTTAATTCACTGATATTCTGTCATATACCCCACAACATCAAGCTCCTCATTTCTGTGCATTTTTGACACTAAATTATTTCTCCTCTTCCCATATATATATATATATATATATATGTGCGTGTGTGTGTATATATAAATATATATATATATATATATATACACACACACACACATACAATTTATTTCTCATCCTGTAAATTTCTTTAAATGTGTTTGGGAAATAATGTTTTAGAATTATATTTAAAAATAATACTTAGCTAATATCCTAATTGTAATTAGCTGTCTTACAAATAACCAAAATTTAATTGAAAAATTGTGTGTGTTTGTTTAAATGATATGGCTGATATCATAATGGAAAAAAATGATAAATTAATAGCATCTGTGTTTTTGAAAGTAACTTTCAATCAATCGTAATGTGAACAAGGCATTGTTATTGTTGTAAACTCTGGAAAAATATTCTGTTATTTGAGCTCAACAACCATTTTGTGTGGGCTAAAATTCTTTTTTCTTTACTATCCATGTCGGATTGTCAAAAACCAAAATGACAACATCCTTAATGGCTAGAGGTTGTTTTTTTCTTCCTACCTAAAAAGAAACAAAAACTTCTTTTGTTTTTTTTCCTTTTCCTCCAAACCATAATTATCATTGGCATCTTTTCTTGGCCTTGTCAATTAAAGAGTTACGGAAGTCACTTACAGCCTGGCCACTGCTAAACCTGTTATTCATGATCATTCAGGTCAGGCCTCTCATATCAGACCTTTATCACACCTGCAAATATAACTTCAAGCAAAATTTCAAAATTATAAATACCAAAAAAAAAAAATAAATAAATAAAACATTTAAAAAAAAAAAAGTTGTTATCACTGTTGAATTTCCCATTTTACTTTCAGTGGATTTTAGTAACTTATCAAACAATGTTGTATAAATGGATGTATCTGTGGCTACTGGTAGAAGTTCTGGTTGGTGGTTGGTTGTTTTGCTTGCTTGCTTGCTTGGAGGTGACAACATACAAGAGTAATCTTGTGATGAGAATTTCTTCTTTTTTTCCCCCTTTTAATTTTTTGCTATTATCTTGATTAGAATGATTAATCTGTTTCAATTTCCTTGGTCAGTTTTGAGTTTCATTTCTAGTTTTTTATTCTCTTTCTTTCTTTTAAGGAAAAAAGAATTTGAGGGAGTATCAAGCCTGGCTGTTGTATTATCAGTAGGGCTGTGACAATATTCTTTCATTAAAGGATATGTTAGTTATATCCCTAGTTATGAGGGCTGTGAAAATAATAAAGAATTAAAAGAAATGGTAAAATCGCAAAATAGTCAAATCTGTGACAAGAATAATCTTTAATAAAATCAAATTATCACAGCCCTAATTATCGATAATCAAAGATCAGCTTCATTTAATTTTTATAAATTGTCATCTTCCTTTCTTATGTAGTTTAATCAAGTTTGGGGAATTTTTGTTTGACTTTTTTAATAGCAAATACAAACATTAAATGCCACATTTGAAAGCTACTTCGTTGATCACCTTTTTTAATTGGGGTTGAAGATAAATTTGTTTTGTTTTTTTAAAGGTTTATTTTGATTGTAGATTTCTTAATTGAATATCATTTGTTTGTGCATTTTCTAGGTCTAAACATAACTGCATATTATGGTAGCATAAAACATAATAAAAACAGTTTTTGAAAATTAATTTTGTTTCCTATCATAATCCCTTGCTTTCATGAATATCATTTTGGTGAAAATGAAATAAAAGAACTGATTTTTTTTCCCTTATTTTTCATTTTCTTTGTCATTTTTCAACCAAAAATAAAAATTGTCTAAAAAAAAATGAATAAAATATTTATGACCAATTTAACATTAGTAATCAAAATAACCAAGACAATTTTTATCACTTGATCAATTAATAAATCCTTGTAGTCATCATTGATTGTTTATTATAAGGAATATGAAAGACAAAAAAGATGGCTTTTTAATCAGTTTATAAGCATGGATGTGGATCAGAAGAGAGGAATCAATTATACTTCATCAATTGCTATGGATACCTTATTTTTCACAAGAAAACAAACTAATAATAATAATAATAGGAATTAATTGTTTAACTTCCAAGCAACAGCTTTAAAAAATAATTAAAAAATCTTTGAGAAAAAGTAACAAGAATTTTGTTGTTTGAAAATTCAAAACAAATCTGGGCCAAATTTGTTTCTTTAATTTTTCTAAATGAATGTAAAATTCTTTAAATGAATGAAAAACTGTTATCAACCAAAAAGAGCAGAGACAAAAATGTATTCAATTGTATCTGTTTATCATTTATTTCTTCCTTTTAATCACTTCTATTTATAATGGCACTACTTACATGGATTTAATGACCAATTCTTGAAATACTAAATATATATGTGAGAAAATTAATAGAAAACAAGAATGTATATTAGTGCCGACGTGTTTCGGATATTTTTCCTTCTTCAGGCCACATTTATCATTATTGTTATTTTGTCTATTAGGTCTTGTTAGGGACAAGGTATTTTTAGTATTATGACAAGAAAAAATACCTTGTCCCTAAAAGATCTAATGGACAAAATAATAATAATGATAAATGTGGCCTGAAGAAGGAAAAACATCCGAAATGTGTCAGTACTAATTTATATTCTTGTTTTTTGCTTTTTCTAATAATTTTCTATCACATATCATAAGGGCTTATTTCCTATCATATATATATATATATATATATATATATATATATATATATATTTA
>JAUZSX010000019.1:1275313-1285743 GCA_034780655.1 Idiosepius hallami | reverse complement strand
ACAACAACATATGCAAATAATAAATAAAATATTTATCAATATTCAAATTTTATTTTTAGCTGCAATATTTTAAGTAATTGTCTTGTTTTAACAAATGTTTTTTAGGAATTAACTTTATTACTCGCACTTTTGTCCTCATCTTAGTAGGTTTTTGATGTTTCTACACTGTGTTTTGGCATAGTCTCCCTCAGGCCGTCTTCTTGCGTTTTTTAACCGTAACCTCAGAAGAAGACTAGGCCGAAACGTAATGTAGGAAACATCAAAAACCTACTAAGATGAGGACAAAAGTCTGATTCATAAAGTTAATTCCTAAATTTCGAAGCCTCATCTCAAAAATAAAAAAACTATAATTGAAAATGTTTTTATTTAGAAGAAATGCATTTATTTCTCAGAAATTTTCATAAATTCAAGTGGATCTAACACATATTTTTCTTTCACTGACCAAGCAGAAACTTATTTTCATATATTTGGCATTTCTATTCATAATCATTGAATCGTTATTATTATTATCATTTTGATATATACTTACTTCCGTTATGACATCAAGTCATAAGTTAACAGTAAGGGTTTATTAAAAAAGGGGTACACACCGCTAAAAGTTTTCCTGACATTCTTAGGGTTTTACTCTCTCCGACTCTGCTGTGAGAGCACATCATATTTATAGCAGTCTTCTTTATTCAATCGTTGTGGGTATTTGGTGTTTCCATTACATCACATTTAATTGTATAATCTTTTAAATATAATTATTTTTATCTTTTGATTTTTGTTATTATTTCATTCCCTTATTTATTCTTTGCAACCATACGCCCACAGCCATACGCATCCAGCCCACAAAATTCATCAGATTTCTGAATATAACACAACTAGGATATAACTTTAATTTAAAAGGTGCAATGATGTATCTGGGAGAGGGTACCGGTCTCAAATTTAATTTTTATGCAATTCTTATAGATAATACACTTGTCATCATTATTCTAAAAATCATTATTAAAATTAAAATGTAAATAATCGCGATAAATTTTTTACTTTTATTTTTATTTTTTTTCAAGCATTTCCTATAAAATTTGAATATATTCTTCAAAATTTTGCTGATTCAATTGATTGTACATTGTTAAATCCCAAATTTACATTCCAACTTTTGGCATTGAACAAAGAAAAAAGTCATAAAAGGTAAGTCTTTTAAATTTAACAATTATAATAGCACTCAATAGAGGGTATACCTCCTTTATACAATTATTACATTGACTTTTCTGCAAATGCTATAAGTAATGATATATATTCATTCCTTTTCAAATCTCTTTACTCAAATAACTCTGGTCAAGTCATTCTGTCTTAAACAAGGTCTTCTACTGTTTTTTAAAAATTGATTTTTAATGCACAAAATTTGAAGAAGAATTATTTCAAAGCTTGTTACCGGTATTAAATGACTCTTAATGTTGACATGCTTTAAAAGAAAGCTAAATTCTAATTCACTTGGTACTCTAGCATTGGGTAAAATGGTTGAGCTGGTTAAAAAAGCCTCGTAACCTCTTCTTCTGCCAGTCATTGTGGGTTCTCTCCACTGGGGGTGAGCATTCAAGGTTCCGAGGTTGCCTATTTAATGTACAGAAAATTTTTGAACAATTTATGGACGCCTTAGTTGTTTCAATCTTTAATGAAAGAAGATAATGCAGACTTCAGGAACTACCATGGCATTTCTCTCCTGTCCATTACAGGGAAAGCACTAGCTTGGGTCTGGGCCAACAGATTCACACACATCGCAGAAAGCACCCTTCCCAAGTCTAAAAGTGGTTTCTGCCCAAACAGAGGCACCACAGATATGATCTTCATTGTTCGTCAAAAATGCAGGGAACAAAATTTTCCTTTATACAAGGCCTTCGTAAACCTCACTAAAGTCTTTGACTTGGTAAACCGTCAAGCATTCAGGCTAGTTCTGGCAAGATTTGGCTGCCCTGAGAAGTACATCCAGGTACTGAGACTGCTACATGACAATATGTAAGCTACAGTTCTCAGTGGAAGTAAAGATGAAACAGAACCCTTCAGGGTTGACACAGGAGTGAAAAAGGGATGTGTCATTGTTCCAACGCTGTTCTCCATCTTCATTACTTCTATCCCCCATCTCAGTGGTAAACATCTTCCCCATGGAGTCCAAATTATGGACAGAACTGACAAGCAGCTGAATCATCCGATTCAGAGTCAAAGGTCAAACCAGCACCATATCCATCATGGAGTTACAGTACGCAGATGAGAAAAAAACACCGCCTACTCCTTTAATTATTGTTTTACAATGAGAGGGTTAACAGACCAATTAATCAATATAATTGATTAATTGGTTATATACACCCTTTTCGGGTTGAATCGATCTGAGTGAATCTTGTGATGGAGAGGTTAGGGAGAAACATCCTAACGGTCACAAACTGATTTGTCAGTGACTACTATATTGACAAGAGAACAAAAAAAAAACTTTCCAATAACACAAGAAAAGGACAAGAACCCATTTAGGTCCCCCACACCCTCCCACCATTTGTGTTATAATTAAAAGGGCTACGCACATTTGTTTCTTCAAATCACAAATTAACTTAATCAGATGTGGTTGGGAAAGAATCATACAAATTAGACTTTTTATATAAAACTAATATCGATTCATTTTCTTATTTTTGCAAAATATTAATATCAATATTAATCTATCCTTTTTTAATCTTTTCGTGCTCGTAAATAAAAATTAAACGGGAGGTAGAAATTTGCATGTGTATTGTTAAATAAATTAAACCTTTTTATCGGGGTAAAATCTCGAAATTGGTAGGCAGGCGAGAAGTAGAAGATGATGATGATGATCATCATCAACATCATCATCATCATTATAAAAAATAATAACTAAAAATAGAATAGAATTTGTGCCACGTCATGCTAATTGGCCTTGCATAATCGAAAGGGTTCGTAACAGTCCGTATCTCTATAAATTCAGTCTTGGTGTCTTTTAACGCTAACGGAGGTTGGACCAGAGATTGATTGATCAGCTCTGGTCGGGTCAGCATGGGGAAGGGAGTATGATGTTGCGAGACCCGAAACTCCCTAAGGATCCGCGCGCATAAACATCACTGACGACACCCTCGAGCGCCCTCAAGTACGTGCGTATGTTTTAACCTATTGATTATATTTTTGTTTTTAATTTTAATAGCATTTTTTAATTCTTAAAATATATTTTTTTTTGTCTTTGTAGTCTGAATTTAGATATGATATCTGATCATTTGTTTATAAATTTGTATTTTTCCTTTTTTTAAGTTAATTACAACTGTTTTAATTCTCTTTTAAAAATAGGTATGACAGGCAGAGATTTTTAGTTTTTGGTTACACATTGCTGAATTTACATGAAGTGTGGATTATAACAATTTTATTTTATGAAAATATCTTAAACCATTGAATTTTGACAGATTTTTGTTTACCTCCTTTTTTTACACGTATAGGATTTTTTTAAAAATCTATTTTGATGCCATATTTGGTGTTAGATAATTAAAATAATAATGAAAAATAGCAGCTGGAATTCTAAAGTATTATTCAATGAGCATCAGATATATTGGGAAATAAATTACAAATGGTACAAATTAATACTTTTTTAATAATCGATATTATGAATGTGCAAAACATATTGAACAAATTTGTTTAGAAAATATGAAAAATGGTGCAAAGTAAAGCCCAAACTTTAACCACCGTATAATAGAAAATTATTAACAGACCAATTTCATATTTCAAGCACGAGATTTGACTTGTATCACCAAAAAGTCTAATTCCTCTGAAGGTGATAAAATGAAAACTTAGTCAACAATTTCCATTTTAAAAGACTGCATTTTCATCATTTGTCAACTGGGGATAAAAAATATCAAATCCGACAAAATGTGAGCAGTATTAAAATGGCCAGAAAAAAAATCTACCAATTAGAATAAAAGCATAAAAATTCATATTTTTACATGAGTAAAACAAAAAGAAAGCTGTAAATACCAGTGTAATGTAATAAATTTAATGTTTTTTATGTTACTCTTATGGCCCTGTGTGTCTATGAAGAATTTTTACGATGAGTAAAAGCTGCTTTCGAATGTTTGACAAAATAGCTTTAATTAACCAAACCGAACTGGTATTTAAATTGTAATATTACTCGCACATTTTCGTACACCCAAAAATAAATGGCACACGAGGGACATGGAATAAACTTTAATTTCATAAGCGTTTTATTATTGTTGAATGTTGAGATGATTTTTTTTTTTAAATAAGAGTGATTTAAAAACATGACTTTGTTCTTAGTTAATCGTGGCTTTTCAGCAGTTTGCAGGCTGCACTTGGCTTGACTATTAAAATGCTAATATATTCTAGTGAAAATTTTCTTCACTTTAATGTAATTTTTCATGCATGGTTCATGATTTTTTTTTGTATTGCAAAATATTTTAAAAGTGTTGTCTTATGTTTAGAGCTTCTCTGTTTCCATGTACCTTGTTAAACCTATGTATATTTTTACTGAAATTGTTTTTATGGTTTTTGTTTGTTTGTAAGCAATTTCCAATTAATTCCAATTTTAAAAGAATTATTTTTCTCGATTTATTTCAGAGAAATTCCCAAAGAAGTTATAGTATCTACTCTGACAACTGACCATGCGGAATTAGTCCATAAAAAATGGCAGTTAGGTTCAGCTCAAAACAAAGAAAAGGAAATAAACATTATTAAGGGACTTATTAAGTCATATCCATCCGTTTGCCTTTTTAATTCCGATGGAAATCCTGTTTCATATGCTATTGGACTGGTGTATGGTGGAATGGGGTTTTTATACACCGATCCTGAGTACAGAAACCGAGGTTATGGAAAGACTGTTATGTACCTACTTTCAGAAAAATACTCAAATATTGGCTATCCTCCTTTTGTGTCTGTGGCCACTGAAAATATAGTATCAAACAAAATTCATAATGATTTAGGATTTGAACCAACTGGTTGCTTTACTAATTCATATGAATTGAACTTTAAATAATCCAGTTTGAAGGCTTTGCCAAATCTTAAACTTTAATTTAGATTTATTAATAAAAATCAACGCTTTTGTAATTATAAATAATAATAATCTATAATATATTGGATTATAAAAATTATTTATTAAGAAATGATATTGCAAAATGAAATAAAAAATCCAAATATTCTTATCAAACATAATAATCATTTTAAAAAAACTAAACTTTGTAACTGGTTAAATAGATGTTATTCTTTTAATGATTTTATTCTTTTGTGTAACCAGAAAAAAATGAGTATTTTATGAATGAGAAAATATATTTTTTTTTATTATTCAAGTTTAGAAAAAGTTAAAAATCACTTATGAATAAATTGGATTTTTTAAAATCATTTTAAATAAATGGTTTTTGAATTTTTGAAAAATTTTTTATTAACTTTTCATAACATTATAAAAATCTCAAAAGCTTTTTTTTTTAAATTTATGATGGATGAAAGAAATGAAAACTTTGTAAGATCGCAAAAACTGATTAATAATAAGGAAGATTCTGTTTCATTATCCTTAGTTTTTTTAATGGCAAATAAAGTGACACACACATGCACATCCTTTCTCTGGCTTGACTTATCAAAAGATGTGCTCGTGCCGACAATGGTGCATCTCCCACCTATGCTGCACCTTCCTCTCCGATCACACCAGACAACGCCGGTGCATACAAGGAGAGCATTTGCAAGCCATCGGTGATGCCTACAAATTTATTAGAGTGGCATAAGGGGTGCACTTTTTCTTTAAGCCACTATCTTGATTCTAAAAGATGGATACCAGTGGCAAGGTGCAAGGAAGGTCCGAAACGACCGTGATTTACACAAAATTGCAGATGGAATCCGTGTTTTTTGGGACCTGCCCCAAAGCGTACTACCACCAGGTTTTTTTTTCTTTCGGCTTGGGTAACCCTGCTTGGAGTACAACCTATTAAAACTCGACTGACTTATGTGTCTTGGTAAATCTACTGGTTTTATGAAGGATATTTGTAAGTCTCTTCAGCCACAACTATAGCTATTTCTTCCCAAATCTGCTCCCTGTTGAAGGAATTAAGTCAATTTCTCAATCTGGTATTCTCTGTTTATTGGCCAGATTTTGACCAAAAAGCCCCTGATAGGTTGACCAATTAGGAATACTGACCAAGGGCTTTGGACTCTCAGCATAGAAGAAAAAAAATGTCCATTGCTCCCCTCATTTGATTGGGTAGTTTATCTTGCTTATGAAGCTACTGATTATATATATATATATATATATATATAATTTCATAGATAAAGGAACGGTATTAATTACAATTAGAAATTAACAAATAATTTGGAAATTGGCATATAGATCTATTTCATTCTTTTATCTATGAAATACTGTTAGAACTTAAATTCCATTAAAAACATTTATAATATTTATTTATTTATTCATGTTTAGATCTATGTATGAATATAGAGTCAATCAATTATAGGCTTGATTTTATTTTTATTTTTAATCTGAATTTCCATGCATCTTGGAAGCACTGAATAACAATTCCGATTTCACTTTGGCACAGCAAAAAGTTGTTTACGTCTAGCTTTATAGGTATATGTTAATTAATTTTTCTCTTAAAATAACTCTAAATAATTATTAATAGCTAAATTACTAACCAAAAATTAAATACACCCTTTAGAAAAAGTTCATAAAAAGTTTTCATTATTATCCAGAAGTGCCTTAAACCCATGTCGTATGGTCTGAGACACGAGCCCTTTTCAATCACTGCAACAATGCTGAAAACACTCCTGTTTATCTTTAGTTGATTTTTGACAGAATTTCTTGGATAATTCTAAATTTGAAAGAAACAGATTTGTAATTTTTTCCTATGGCACTGACGATTGAAATTCCGTAAACAATACTGAAAAACAAGAGCACAACCAGCACCCTATCTATTTTGAAAAATATATTAGAAAATAAAATGTAAATCTTTTGATAACTTCAAAAGACACTCATGGAGCCTTTGGATAGGAATAAAAAGAAATGTCAGTACTGGTTATGCTGATTTAGTTTAATTCAAATCACAAAAATCATGAAAGTAAAAACCATGTCTATAGTGATTCATTTAACTTAAATAATTGAATGGTGTAAAACTAATTTGCTTTATAAATTGTTTTTATTTTCTTCTTCACATTGAAGATTTATCTTCACTTAAACAAAAAGAAATATTACATTTTTCATCTTCTTTATGAAACAATAAAAAAAAAATCAACAAAAAAATCCAAAACAAAAAAAAACATTATTACCCCACTCATCACCAACAAAAAAAACATCCCAAAAAACAAATTAACTAATTTCATTAATTGTCTGTATAATAATCTTTTTAGGGAAACAAGATTTTTAAAGAGTTGAGGATTTTTTTTCAAGTTTAAAAAAAAACAGAAAGAAAAAAAAAAGGCAGTTAAAACAATTTTTTTTTTAGCTTTTCATGTTTTTTGTCCAACTTTTCACTATAAACAAGTAACTCATTAGACATTCATAGCTTGTGTGTCTCCATACTTGCACAAGTTATTGTGTTACATATCTTCATTACTATTAAAAATCTTATGCAATAAAGATGAAATCACTTACAAGAGTTTAATTTATTTAGTCATTTTCTGTAACAATAAAACAATATAAACCTTTAAAGGCCAATCATACTTTTTGAATCAAACAAAATAAAAACACCAATTGTTCATTTATAACTCAGTCACACTATTTTTCTTTTGGAAAAATAACAAGTACAAGAACAAAAAAATAATTTGTAACTTCTTGTGGGTCAATTGGACCCAAAAAATACCCACCCATTAAAAAAAAAAAAAAATCCCTTACCAAATTGAATAAAATTACAAAATTTTAAATATTCTTTTATTTTTATTTAAATTTGTTTTGTTTTTTCATTTCTCTTATCTTCAGCCTTTAAAAAAAAAGAAAAAAAAAGAGAAAAACAAAAAACAAGACTATTCAATCAATATTCTCACGTGTAACTAGTGTCCATCCAAAAATATATCATTTTAAATCATAGAATTTTAATATCAAACAAAGATCAGTGGGGAGAAGAAAGATATTTGAATTTGTTGTATTTATATTTATTTATTTATTTTATTGTCCAAAATAAAAGTGAAAGTAACTTTAGAAGAAATTCTTTATTATGACAGGTAAACCTTTTTAGCCATTTCAATTTTTGATGATGACTTTTATAAAAAGTCTGCCTTTAGAAAAAAAAATATCTATGTATAAATCAATCTTTCTTTTAAAGTGACTGTTTTTCTTCTCCCCTTGTTACTCCATAAAAAAAAAAGAAATTTGGTCTGCATGAAAGAATAAATACATTTAGCAGTTGCCACAAAATGTCAGAATGAATATTTAAAAATACTGAAGCTGATACAAGTTTCCTTTTCTTTCTTTTTGAAGGTCTCTGCACTATTTTTTTGAAGTCAAGTAGGGCAAAAGAATAAGTGAGGAATTTGGCAGAGAAATACAGAAAGAGGGAGGGAGAATTCTCATGATGATCAGTCATATATAATTTAATTTTATGATGCACATATATATTTGTTTGTGTATGTGTGTGTGTGTGTGTGCACAAGGGCGCAATTTGTTGCTGGGGATTTGGATCAGAAAATCAGCATTTGTTTTATGTTCACATTTTTTGAATAACAATAGAAAATTTTTTTTCTATTAAGGTTCTACCCATATTTTTTTTTAAATAAAATTTTTCCCATTCCTCAGCCTTTACTAAAAGTAAAAAAGTTTTTTTTTTTGTTTTTTTTAACAATTTTATCAATGAAAAATATATATGTATTTATTTCAAACTGATTTCATCAAGTTTGTCTATATAATAACTCTTTGAACATAAAAAAAAGAAAGGAAGGAAGAAAAATATCAAAAAGTAAAGAAAGAAAAAAAAGAATTTTTTTTTCAAAAATGAAACTTTTTAAAACTTTTTTTTTTTTCCTTTTGATTTTTTGTTTTATTTATTTTATAGTTTTTTTTTAAACAATTTCCTTTAAAGGAGAAAATATTTGTTTTTTTTATAGGGACATAAAGTCAATATAACAGCTTAGATTATCATTAATAATAATAATAATAATAATAACATCTTATTCCAAAACTTCATAAACATGAACAGAACCGAGGTTGAAGAGGTGAAAAGAAGTTGTTTGAGGTTTTTTTTTAAATTTATTTATTTTTAATTTGTTTCCATCTGTCGTTAACAACAATAGTAAAACTGTTGATAAAATAACGGTAACTAAACTGTCAGTAACAACAGCAGCTGAACTGTCGGCAGCCAGGCAGTGTAACTGTTAATAACAGAAGAACTTATATATATTTATATATATATAATATAAATGACACATATAATGTACATCTTTTGGGGAGGGTTAGACTTTTTATACATATATATATGTTTTTTTTGTTTTTTTTTTTATTTTTAAAATTTTTTTTAAACAAAAAAGTTTCCCATTTTATTTAATATTTTTTGTATTTTTTCCATTGACGAGCAATTAAAAAAAATCTTTAAAGTAGATTGAATTAATATTATTATTATTATTATTTTTGGTTTCAGTCACCCAATGGTGAATTATTTGTTTTAGTCACTCTATGGTGACTTCCTGTTGAAATGGTGGTCGTCGTCTTCGTTTTGAACTGTCATTCCTTTTGAGGCTGCCTGATCGTGTTACTACTTTGTTGGAAACATTGTTGGCTGATATATGTCGCATGCGACTAGCAGCGGTATTAAGAGAAGATCCAGAGAGAGTGTAGCTCTCAGTAGGGTCCTTATCAGTTGGAGGGTGCATGCTACTGACACTCAGGCTAGACATAGAACTGGACAAATTCAAGTTTGATGCTATGCCCAAGCTATTAGGGTAGGGGTTCTGGATGTCGAGGTCATCACCAGGGAGACACGTTTCAACCATCAATTTCAAACCTTTCACGAACAACTCTGCATTGTCGCTGGGTTGCGTTGTCTAAAAGATAAAACAGAAAATAAGGATTTACATTCATTTTTAGAAAGTTTTAAAAATCTGCAAAACAGAAAAAGAAAAGATTTAAAAATATTTGATTGAAAATGTCCTTTAAAAATGACTCTTTATGTTAGGAATTTAGTAAGTGAATATTTTATGGATTTTAAAAATCTTATAGGAATAAAGAGCTGCCATTTAATTGATAACAAAACAAAAGTTATACAAAATCCATTTTATAATTGATCATAAAATATTGATATTTTATTTCATGAGATCAATCACAACTGTATAGTTATGATTATGATTTGAATTTAAAAAGAAATTAAAAGCTAAATGTTTTTTCGGACTTTTATCCTCATATTGTTTTTTTAAATACGACGTTTCGGCCTAGTGACCCTCAGGCCTTCCTCAGGTGTTTTTTAATTGAGTCCCTAGGTAATTACTGTCTT
>JAUZSX010000019.1:1258795-1275213 GCA_034780655.1 Idiosepius hallami | reverse complement strand
ATTAGAGAGGGAAAGAGAGAGTGAAAGAGAGAAACAGAGAGAATTGTGAATTTTTCCAAGCAAACATAAGGACAAACACGATAGAGTTTTATAATAATAATAGATTATTGGTTTGGTTTGCTAGGATTTAACGACCTATCAACACTTTATGGTTTTCAGAATCTCGTGAGTTTTACAGAGAATTTTGTCTATTTTTTTATTGTCGTTTTGGGTAATTTAAGTTGATTGATTGGGTTTTTTGTCGAAGAATGATAAATTTGGTTATGTGGTATTCAGCCTTTTTTTTTAATTTGGTAGTTTTAATCTAATAATGTGGTTTTAATTATTTTGCAGGGGAGGTATATATAAATGTAACTGTTGGTTTGTTAAAGGGAAAAGAAACATAAAATCTACTTGATCAATTTTATTGAAATTTTGTTAGAGTAACTCATTAGAACCAGCGAGTGTTCCTGTATTATCAAAGTATACTGTTATATCCTAAATAGTTAGGAATTATGAATAACAAGAGTTTACGCCGAGTGGTTGCGTAAAAAGGGGTATATTAATACAAGAAATATAAACATGAGGCTACTGGCCTGGAAAAGTAGTAGTGGTTGATAAATGAAATAAGAAATGTACTTAGCGTGAATAGTAAAACCGAAGTACGGAGAGAAAGTTCGAGTAATTTAAGGTAAGACCCTCTGTCTTACTCTTCGGTGTTCTTCTACTCTGTTCAAATCACGCGGGTCCCATAAATACATAATCTACGCAACCGGTGTTCATAGAGTTATCGTTCCTTCACAACACCTCCCCCTGAAGCTAAAATCTTCCCGATTTTAGCTTTAATACCTCTTCCTTTTAGGATCAGGGCTTAACCGCCTGGTGACTTTCCTTTTTCTTGTGCCTTTCCTTCTGGTCAGCGTTATCTGCGGAAAAGGGTTCTGTCCAGTTCGTATATTGGGCCCAGGGGATACATCCATAGGTTCGGTTAAACACATTGGTTTTGGGATATCGAATGTATCACACAATGTTTCCATTGTTATTTCTTCTTTGTGTTGTGGAATTCTGGGACGGGTTTGATTGATGTGTCTTTTACAGACAAATTTAGGGTATTGAATGGTATAAACCATGTTCCCAATTCTTTTCATGATGAAACCGTCCATCCAGTGATTTTTCCAATTTTGAAAATTTTTGAAATATATTTTATATCCTAGGGAATAGTACTTGATATTAAAGTTTTCTTTCCTAAAAACTTTCTTTTTCACTGGTAGGAGTCTATCGAACATAGATCTAATTTTTCTAGCAAACATAAGTTCTGCAGGAGATGAATTAACATTATTATTTGGATTTGGGGTTACTCTGTAAATTGCTAGAAATGTTTGTATTGTTTGTTCGTCTGTGTCCATGCTCATATTTTTTTTTTAGTGCACGTTTAAATGTGTCTACAAATTTTTCTGCCAACCCATTTGACCTAGGATGGTAAACAGGTGTCGTGATATGTTGAATATTCAGTGAGTTGCAGAATTCTTTAAATTCGTGACCCGTAAATGCTGTACTATTGTCACTTACTATGGTATTTGGTACACAAAAACGACTGAATATTTCGTTGAGTGCATTTACCGTGTTCCTTGAAGTTGGATGTCTTATCTTACAAATCTCTGGCCATTTAGAGAAAGAATCCACTACAATTAAGTAGAAAAAACCATTTAGGGGTCCGGCATAATCAATATGCAGGGTAGTCAGTGTTTATACACAATATTTATCTTTTTGACAAATAAATACCAAACATTTTAAATGTAATAAAACAAAATTACTTTAATATTAAATATTAAAAAGCCTTAAATCAACATCAATGGGCTATCAACAAACTGATAATAAATCTCTGCGGTTCCAAGTAAGAATTGTCAGAAAATAGCGGTTTATACTCCTACCTAAGTAAACCTAAGGGTTATTTGGTCACATTAAATAAGGTTCGATATACAACAACTATAGAAGACAGTAATTACCTAGGGACTCAATTAAGGAAGGCCTGAGGGTCACTAGGCGGAAACGTCGTATGTAAAAAAACAGTATAAGGATAAAAGTCCGAAAAAACATTTAACTCTTTATTGTGATACCTCATATCAGAAATAAAAATAATAATTGAAATTAAAAGCCACTACTAATTACAATGTTTGTTTAATTAAAATTAAATTCATTTAAAAGCTTTACAAAACATTCAAATGTGTTTAACATTTTGCTATTTTATAATCAATCAAACATTCTTTTTAGGGACAATCAAGAAATGTACAATAAAAAAAAATTGTCTTAAAAAAAACCTTAACAAACATAGAAGATAAAATAGAAATATAAAGCTAAAATACTCAATAAAAACTGCATTCTTTTTAAAGAGAAATAAAGAATTTTGTTTTTATTTATCAATCCTTCAAATTTTTTATCTTTAACTTTTTTATTTAACTAAAAAAATATTTTTTTATCTAAATTTATTATGATAATAATCATGAGGATGATAATGATAGTTAGGTATGTACAATTTCAGCTATAAACAATTAAAAATAAGAAAGAAAAAAAAAAGTATATTTGATGATATGTAAATGTCTCAGCAATCATTTTGGAAGTAAATTGTTTTGTGAAATGTCCTAATTTCATAATTATACACAAATATTCTTCTGAAATAGTTTCACAGCTAGAAATTTAAGAAAATTATTTCATTATGATTATTTTAGAAGGAGAATTAATAGAACCCTTCTTAGCCTTTCTCAAAATCAGAATCTATGAATCTAGAAGTTTCAATCATTTATTGTATTTTCAAAAATAGAAGAAAAGGGAACTTTAATAATAAATTTTGTTATCTTCCATTATTTCTAAATATAAGTTGGACCTGTGTCAAATTTTGCAGTAAAGACCTAATGAAAGAAGGGTTTATTTCCAATTAGTGAACAGTTGGAAAGAAAGAGAAAGAGTCAAAATAGAGATGATGAAAGAAGAAAATAAAATCATTCAAATGAAATTGCCAGCTTCATTAGACAATTGAACATCCTACTTGTAAAGAATGTTTAACTTAATCTATTAGTAACGACCAACAAAATAAATATTTAGTAAAGAACAAGTGAAGCATGCATGGTCCCTGTGAGTGCACAGTGAAAGAGGCATCAATTTTTTTTTTTTTTTTTTTAGAAATTGATATAGAATTGATTTTGTATATAAAAAAAAAACAATGACTAATTCCAGTATTGCCATCATTTAGCCCCAAAAGTTACATGAATAAATGTAATTTTTTTCTTTAAAGTAATGAAATCACTTGATGTCGGCGTGATGAGTTGTCGAAGTAATGAAAAACCACGTGATGAGAAGTCTAGTGATGGATAGACCGTGATGAGTAGTCGGGTGATGAGTAGACCATACACCATAATAATGAATGCTTGCTTTAATTTATTTTTCTAATCAAAGGCTTCATAATCATCATAGAATTTGATTTGCAACTGAGCTTCTTTATTATTATTTTTTTCTTTTTAATTTAAGACCGTATAGCCATTCATTAAATTAAATCAAAATATAAATTTATTTATAAAATTAAAAGATTAAAAAAAATCTCCCAACACATTTTTTTTTTAAATTCATAATTATGCCATGTTTAGTTTTAGAGTTGCTAAGGGCATAACTAATTATCAAATCAAAAGTTTGCTAAAAATGACGTAATTGATATGTCAATCAGAATCAGCCATTTTTATTGAATTTTCTTAGACAAAATAATATCAAAATTGTATTGCCCAACCATTTAAGAGTTCATAAAGAAAGGAAGAAGACACAAAGTTCCATTTATATATAAGTTTAGAATCCTTGTTACTTTAGCCTGCAATCACAACAGAACCTTTAGTTTTTAGACAACTGTCACTTAAAACACAGGCCATCTCATAGACTGACTATGAAAATAAAAACTGAATATATTTTAGTTCTAATAAATGGCCAGAATACGGAAAATTTCCCAAACCAACGAAAAAATTCCTCATTAAAAATAAATTTATTTCTAAGAAATTCCAAATTGAAATTAAAACTCAAAAGGACATAAAAAAAAAGATTATCAAATATTTACTTCAAATCCTCATGACACAATGATATTTGCAAAAACAGTTTTGGTCAATCTTATTTTAAAGTTTCTATGTTAATTTTACTTCTTTTTTATTAAAAAAAAGTCAAGTTGTATCAATTTTTCATATTTGTCATATTTGCATGAATTTAGCATAGATTATAGATTCCTAGTGATATAAGAGTTTATTACATCATTTTCTGTTGAAGAAATCATGGCAAATTGTTTTATTATGACGGAATTATGTAAAAAATTATGCATAAAATGATATGTATACACATATATAAAGACAGAATAATTACATCTTTAGCTGTCAAAAGATGGAGCTCGTTGGGAGAGCAACTCATCTAAGTGAAGAGCAAAATGAAAAAATCCCAGGTATATAGAACACATAAAAATGGCCTTTTGCCCAACTTGGGTTGGTGCTCGACCAAGTAGATCTAGTATACATACAGAAAAATGTTAAGACAAGCATAGTGGTTAACGTTATGGTTAGAAAGCAAACTAAACAAGATATTAAATAGAACCACACTAAAGATGTACAAGAACCTGTAACAAATTTTAAAAATTAATAAATAAAACCATAACACAACAACAAACAACCAAACCTTTATGTAAGTGCCATATAAAATCTAAATGCACTCAAAAACATGATGGAATATCAACTGACATCTAAATGTAGCTACAAACAACAATTATTTTTACTAAAACTACATGAAATTACAGGATAAAATAGTTAACAAATCAATAAAAAATATCAAATAATCTAACAAAATAAGAATTATAAATAAAAGATGATCATAATAACTACTAGAAGTATAGTCCGGCTTTGCCTGACACTAGAGACTTGCCACTAAGATAATTAGGAAAGCCTATTATCTCACAATCATTTTCAGATTGTTTTTTTGTTTAAGAGAGAAGTTACATTTAATTTTTTTTATACTTATTTTTATTTTTTGAATGACATTTGTTAAAGTTAAAAAAATCTTTTTTTCAAAAACACTTTGTGTTTTAAAATGAATTATTTTCTCCTAAATTTCAAAAACTCTTCCCCATTATTTATTTATAATTCAAGAATGTTTTGAGAATAAAAATCTGTTATCTAAATTTTTTTTTTAAATTTTAGAAATCCGTAATAATCTTTCCATTTATCATAAAAACATTTTGCATTTTCATTTTTTTCTTTTGTTAACAAAAATCATGCCTATCTGAATTTTAAAAACCATTATTAAAAATTCTAATTTAACAGGGCACATAGCATGTATACTATTATTATATTGTTGGAAAAATTGCCGGCTTTTGCATATGCTAATTATGCACTGATTCTATCGCTGTCTATAAATAGTAGCAGCGTTTAGGATCAGTGCAAGTTACGAAAAAATATTTTGTAAGCTCACTAAAAGAATTAACTACTTAAAAAAAAGTTAGATATCTACAGCAGTTCAGAGCAACCTTTTTGGAAGGGGTCGAGTAGCAACGAATGCAGCCAGTATTAAGGTAAAAATTATTATTTTCCATACTATTAAGTATTGGCCTTCTCTCGGCTCCATCCAAGCAACTCTGGTTGCCGGTACACACACACTGGCCGATATCCCCCTTAATTCTACTGTTCACTGTCAACTTTATTTTTTTCCTAACAATATAGACCATTAAATAGAGAAAGTTTTCAGCTTTTTGAAAAAGTTTTTTCCCAAATAAGAGTAAAAAAAATTGCTTTATGTGCTTTAGAAAAACTAAGTTTAAATAATGATAAAACAAATAAAAAAAAGTTGCTGCTTATGGATGAATAATTAAAACTATCATCTCCACTTTCCAATGATTAATTCCAATAATCTGTTCATGCTAATGAACTTTGAAAGATAAATACATTTTTTTAATTAAGAGAAAAATGTAGTTCTCTCAGACACTACATTTTCTTTTCATGCCACATAAACTTGAAACTGCAAATAACCTGAGAATAAAGAATGATTTTGTTTATGAAAAAATTAAAACTATTTCATAATTGTTTAGTGGTCTGATAAAAAAACCTTATATGGTTCACACATGTTACTCCAAACAAGACTGTACATCTCACAGGTCTAGACAAGACAACAATCAACCAGCAACAAAGCTTAGTTTGGCACTGGAAACTCAGATAATTTTATCCTCTCCAAGTATCAGAATCTGGCCATGATTGTTAGGATTGCTTAAATAATCTAGAATCATCTTTTCATGACAATTGGTCAGCCAAATGCCTCTGATTTCTCATCATCATTGATGATGGGCTTAGTGTGTCTGCTTTAGACAAAAAAGAAAAGAAAACTGAAGACAAGCAAAACAGAAGCCAAAGGGAGGGAACTGAGAGTGGATTTGCTGACGAAGGAAAAACAAACCTGTGCCTTTGAAAACCACACAATGGTTAATAGCAATAAACTGATGAGAGAATTCTGTTTTACCTCCCCATTTTATCAGGACTATCATACACATGACCGTCCTGTTATCATACTGGAAATGACTGTCCTGTATAAACAATGTCAGGAGCACAAGTGTTTAATTTAAAAAAAAAAAAAAATTAGATCATAAAAAAAAACTAGCCTTGACGTTGTTATTCTGAGTCAGTCATAAATACAACACATTTACATCAAGGATCCTACACACAACATTCTGACAAGCAACGTAAATGGTTAAACATTATCACATTACATACGGCGTTCTGGTGCTGTGACCACGATTTTACTTTTCAAGACTCAAACTTAACACAGTGACAAACTAAAATAGTTTAAGTCTAATAAATCTAACTTTTTAAAGTTTAAAAAGATTAGAAAGAGTATAAATAAACCATTGGGCTCAAAGTATTTTTAAAAACAAGAAAAAGTATTGTTTTTTTAATTAATTAAAGTAAACTATTTCTTATACGAAAAAACAAACAAAAAAACAAAGTTTGATATTAAAAAATATACTAGTTTCCAATTGCTTTTTAAAATTAACCTTAAAAAAATTCTGTCATTTTTTATTGAAAAAGAAAAACTATACATGTGTAAAACCACTAAGATATATTAAAATTAATCTTAAAACATTTTTTAAGTGGATAAATAAAAAGTTGACCATAGTTTTTCTTTTTGATTGAAATAACTTTCAATAATCCTGACATTTTTTTAAAATTATACAATTTTTAAAAAGAAAATTGAAGAGGGTTAATGGACTTGAAACAAAATAATGAGTGCAAATGAAAAGGATTTCAATTAAAAGCATGCAGCATATTGTGGTAGTAATAGTATTAGTGGTGGTGGTGAAAGTTGTGATATGGGTAATAATAATAGTTTATTTCTTAAATAAAAGTGTTACTAGTGCCTTTTCTCATGCAAAAAATGGTGGAAGAAGGGACAGTCTATGAAAATTATTTTTAAAACACAAAGAATTAAAAGATTAATCTAAATAAAAAGGAAATAGATTGTTATTTGCCTAATTTAAGTATTTTTTAATAAAATTAATTTCAAATACAAAATATTATTGATTTTATATTTAAGAATGAAAAAAAAAATGTGTAGAAAAAGGAATTCTAAGTGTTTTGAATGTAAGGCAGAAAATGTAACTGAAAAAATATTTTATTTGTAAATTTTAAAATATGTATTCTTTTTTTTTTTTGGAGTCCTTTTCAGAATCTAAAAAAGCCAAAGTCAAAATGCATAAATTTCTTTTTCCTTATTGTTACTAAAAATTAATTTTCTTTATATAAAGTTTCATATTGATTTTTATTAGTATTTTCAAATTTAAAGAGAATATGAACAATTGTTAACTCTATAATAAGAAATAAAAAAAATCAATTAAGAGAAGAAGTATGTATTTCTGTAAGAATGTCATTAAGTGAATAAAAATTAGATTGAAACCAAGTGAAATGGAAAAAAAAAACTGTAAATTTAATGAAAGGATGAGAATAAAATTCATTTAAAAGATTTGTAAGTCGTAGATGTTTGCTGTGGGAAAATTCAATCCATAATTTAGTTTTGATAATTGATTAATCATGTAAAGAAAAATAGAATATGTAAAAAGTCAAATATAACAGTAATGCATTGTAATAAAAATTTTAAAAATCTATTGAAGATTTATAAAAAAATGATTTGACATTTAAAGAAACACTTGAGAAACCTTCTTTGTTTTTAAATACCAATATTCTTTTTTTTTCCCGAAAACTAATAAAGAACATTAAAATTAAAAAGAATTAAAGAACATTAATAGTTTCATGCCAAATCCTCATTGACAAAAATGCCCAATTTCACAATCCAAATAAAGATTTTGAAATAATATCTATTCTAACTTGGCCAACCCCCAACATAAAGCCATTTTTGCTGCTCATTAATCCAAATTGGCCACTCACAATAAAGCCTAATCATTAACATTCCACAGAAAATTTTCCAATGGCAAAAACACCCAGAAAACAAATTGCCTAGAAATTTTAATAGCTAATAATCCAAAAGTAGGTGAGTAAGCTCTGTTCTAAGTTTTTTTTTTTTTTAAATCTGCCTAAACCATAACAAAGCAATAAAGGTTCTGTGAATTTTGTTCCCTACTGTCTTCTAAGCTGATTCTCTTTATCAAATATTAATGTTTACAATTCTATAAATAAACCTCTTTCTAAAAGTATACATATTTATTAATTAAAAATTATCTGATGTATGAAGCCAAAATGCTTATTTCTGTAAGAATGTCTTATTTATTAATTTCTTTTAAAATATTTAACAAAACCTCAAAAACCTTGTGCTAATAAAAAAAAAATCCTTCTAAAACATTAGAAATTCTATTAAAAACCTTTGTCACTAAAGAATATTTTCACTGTTTTTTTAACTGAAAAATTAAACCCTGTATTTTTAATAGAATATTTGAAATCATTTGATGAAACTCATTGCATTTTTCTGATCTGTGAAATAAAAAAAGCCAAGGATTAAGGAGTGTTTTTTTTAAAATAAAAAAAACTATAAGTATGAATTGAAGACTAAAAGCTTAAACTTTGTGATTGATTTTATAATAATGGTGGATATTTTTTATTGAAAAGATACTTGATTAAATTTGATTATTTGTTAACATCAAATTATGTAAATTTAAAAGCAACCCCCCCAAAAAAAAAATTAAATAATAACATGATTTAATTTATTTCCATAATGTAAAAATAAAACAGAAAATTTTGAAATTTTTTACTTAAAGGAAAGAGAAATCTGAACAAATTGAAAAGTATCTGTGACCATTCATATTGAATTTCTTTCGTTTTGAAAAGAACTTGTATTTTGCATAATATTTGATTCAATAAAAATGTAATTTAAATTCATAATAAATTAAATATGCTGCAAATTTCTGTTCAACTTGGTCTTTCCTCAAAGACTGTTGAATACTTCAATTTTCAATCAACAGGGAAGAATATGTTGATAAAGAAAAAATTGTATAAATAAAGATTTTGAAATAATATCCATTCTATTTGGAGACCAAATACGGAAAAAAAAAAAAGGCTTGGATTGGCATTTTTACCGAATTGGACGTTTATGCAAATTTTGACTTATCAGCAAATTAATATGAATAAAGATTGCTTATGGAAATAACTAAATTTCTCATTTAAATGAAATTTGAAATAGAAAAAATATCTATAATAGACCAAAAAATATTTTAAATGAAGACCAAGTACTAAACATTTCAATGATGACTATTGGGGAATTGGAGTTATTCATCAAAAAAATAATAGAAATTTCATCTTAAAAATAAGCACAAGAAGAATAAAACAAAGAATTGATTGGTTGTTAAATCTATTATTAATATATAAATGAAATGAAATTTCAAATTGTAAAGGTTTAAAATCTTTTTGTATTAAAGAACTCCTAATAAAACTTTAGTTAGAGAAAAACAATTATAAACTGATCATCGTGGAAAAAAAAATGAAAGAATGGATATATTATTAGGATAGAGATTTATAACAAAGGCATCATGGTTCAATGGAAAAAAAACCTCACAGATATCATATCACATATGATAGCATCAAAAGTTGAATTAATGAAGGAACAGAAATATGAAAGTTAGTAATAGTCAGTTCCAGAAGAAAAATGCTTTTGTTTAAAAAAAAAAAATTTTAAAATAAAATAATGTTTGGATTTGATGGAAATTTAACATTAATATAAAGTAATTTCTTTCAAATATTTTGTTATTTTTTCCTTTTTTCACTGTTTGAAAATTAAAAATTTCTGTAATTGATGAACATTCTCCTGGTGTTAGGAATGTTGAAATTAGGCAAGAACTTTAATATATATGTATAATTGAGAAAGAATGTGTTTTAGTAATTGCTTCTTAATTATAATAGTGACAGGTTTTATGCCCAGTTTAAGTAATTTTTTCAATAAGGTATACAGTTGGGTTTTGAGGTGACAAATTAAAATTCCCATGTATAATTCTATATTTAAACATATTTCAATCATCAGTCATTTCTTTCATCGGTTTCATTTTTTTTTTAAATTATGTCTAATTCATTTATCTCTTACATATATAAGGGATGTTCCAAAAGTAATGCCTCGTTTATTTTATTTTTTAAAATTTTTATTATTCCAACCAAATGAATTCAAGAGGATTACAAATTGTATTGTTAGGCAGACTGAACTTATGTATTCATAATCTGAAAGTTTTATCTCTATTATGGATATTGACAGTGTGAAACTAAGACAGCAACCCCTGCATTGGATGTGCATCAGAAGCAGAGATGAGTCATTGAATTCCAACATACAGAAAAAATAATATCAACATTTACCTGTTGAACGTTTACATAGCTGCTGCTGCTGATGTTAGCTCAGTTAGAAAATCGGTTTATCAATTTTAGAGTGGCAACAGAGATGGAAGTGGCAATCAAAAATTGACTGCTTTGTTCATTTATGACAAAAGTGCAATAAAAATGGTGGTGACTATGTAGAAAAATAAATTCTGGAGCACAAAAGGTTGCTTATTTTAATGGTACCAGTCCTATCTTCATAGCTCAAGCTTTTGAATTCAAAGTTGAAAAATAGGAGGCATTTTGTGGAATTACCATCATATTTATGTTTATTGCAAATGTTGAATAAATCAGTAAGAGGACAATTGCCTTAGGAGATAATAATGACTGCCTTTTTTTTTGTTTTTTTAGAATTCAATTATAGAAATAAAATATTAAAATTATATTTCATGCTAACAAACAAAAGCGCTTTCTAAATTTTGAATAAAGGACTTAGTAGAAGAATTAGTAATAAAAGGATAAGAATAATTCAGAGTAAGTGGTTCAGAAATAATTATTTATGGAAGAAAAGGTTTTGAAAATTTGTGATAGTATTTAAGATAAAAAAAGAGAAAGGAATGAATGTAATCTAAAGTTAAATTCCAGGCTTTAATTTAGGTGTGAGTGTTTGCATGTGAGCCCTTCTAGAAATGATAAGACTTTCACACAGACTGCATGAAGGGGGAGTGGGATGGGAAAAAGAAATCCACTGATCCATTCAAACAAATCCAAAAACACATTTTGACATTTTCATTCATGCACGAAACTTTATTCCTCTTGATTAAAGTAATATTTTTTTAATTATTAGAAAAAAAAAAAAATGAAAGAAAAAAAGGGTTTATTAAAAAAAAGACAAAATTAATACTTTTCCTTTTTATTTGGTTTATTGTGTTACAATCAAACTTAGAGAGAGAGATAGACAGAGAGTGAGAGAGAGAGAGAGAGAGTGAGAGATACAGAGAGAGAGAGAGAGAGAGCTGAAGTCAAATCAACCACTTACTGCTAATGAACGTCTCCATCTTAGTCTTCGAATTTCACGCTCAAGTTTTGTCCTAAGAAAAAGAAAAACATACGTGAGGCGTAATATTTTGGAAGTCCAAGAGGATGAGGCTTTTTAGTTATCACACATGTTCCTCAAAAGTCACTGGCCTTGTTGTGACAGATCGTGGAACGCACTGGTTATGCTTTGGGGAAAGGGAGTGACCGGTAGAGAGAACTCATGAGGACTAGAAAAGTTACAGTGGTGACTGAAAGAGATCAGCAGTCTGCTGCTGCACCCAAAGATGGCAGCAGCAGAGTACAGTGTGTCCGATAAATAGTAGCAGCAATAGGTGGAGGGTGGAATTGAAGACGTGCTGGGACAAGTGAAGATGAAGAAATGGGAAGACAGAAGTCACGTGCAAACCAACCCACCCACCAAAACATCCCTTATAATGAAAGAGTAAAGGCACCAGACATACAAACAGTTAAAAAAAATGAAATTAAAAGGAGAAAAAAAAAAGAGAAAAGTGCTAGTGAGCTTAAGAGCAGAAAGATAGAGGGTAAGGGGGGATTGATAGTGTGGTGTTATCAGATTAAAGTGCAGTGTGTCATGCATGTACCAATTACTAGGATAATATGGATTAAATAGAAAGAATTGAAAACAAAAACATTTTTATTGTAAATCTAAACTTGATAAAAATAGCAATATTTTTTTTTGTTCGGTTTTGATTTTAATAAAAACTTTTCAGATAGATTAGATTACTAATAGTCTATATTTAAATAAACACTAATTTAATTAACAATGAGTTACTAAGTTAAACTGTATAACTTAAATATATAAGGAAAACTTACGGGCATAGTAGCTAATAAAGTAAAAAAAAAAAAAATAATGAATAAACAGGTTGAGAACAATATCAAGTTTGTTACGCAACTAAATTAGTCACACCACAATCTTTCTATCGTTGCATTAATATTATCAAATATAATTAGGGTTAAAAACTAATATGTTTGTGTTATTGAATAAACTAAAGAAATGATTGCTTTTTGCTAGGTTCATTTTGTATATCTGAAAACAGAGTTATTAAAATAAATAACAGAGAAATAGTTAATGAATAGTAGCCGAAAAACTTGTTAATAGCATAAAGAGAAAACAGAAAAATAAAGAAAAATAAGAAAATATCATTAACTAAATCAGTTGAAAAAAAAAAAACCTTATTGTCAAACATGATCATTCATAAATTGATGTTATACTGATTTTCTAGAATGGGAGGCATCATCACGCTTGATAGACCAACAGTATTCTGCAAGCTTAGTGGCATACCAACGACAGCAAACTATTGCTGATGTCTTGATGGAAGCACTGCCCTTGTTCAGAGCTGACATCACTTAGATTTTCTGGAAAATGGGCAAGATGCCTGTGAAAAAGGCCAACACAATGCTTAGATTTGCACCCGGTTGATGGAGACCTATGAGCAATGTTTCAACAAGCTCTTTATAGTTGGGTGCATTTGTAAACACCACCAAGGCACTTAATTCTGCAGGAATCATAAAATTACAGAAATTTGCATCATTCATTAACTTTTGAATCTGGGGTCCATAAGAAAAATTCCAGCTTTTAATTGAATTAGGCCTTGAAATTTCATGCAAATATATTTGGAAGAGTCTTCAACTTTATCAAGAGAAAAACTGTTACATGATGACAAACTGTTACATGATGCTATGAAAAGGAAGAAACACAATTTTGGAATGCTCCCCTTTAGGAGAAACCAAAATATTAAAAGAGTCAAGAATCAGTTCATTGGACACTGGCCAATCTTTTTTTCTTTTTCATCCGGTGCTCTGTTTTTGGCCTGCTATGCCACAAACAAAAGCAGCAAAAAAATTTTGTCTAGTCATATTGTAACTCAAGGAGAAATCCAACCATTTTCAATTTTTAGATACATATGATCTATTGATCTTATCAGTATGACATTTTTTTCACAAACACATTTGATTTCATCATATTTTTCCTTTGGTGGTTATTGATTGGTCAAGAGGAACTGGTCCATAAAAGTTGGCATTGTGAAGGAGATCACATTTTAAACTTCTTTTGGAACTGTCAATAAAAAGGCACCAATCTCAAGGATCAAACTTTTGGACACCAAGCTGCCGTAGCAGGTTAGCAATATAATTTCATTGCATACTATATCGTCTTTCTGGGTAGAATATGACAAGAATTCGATAAGGCATTATCTATAGAAGGTTATGAGAGTTATGATATCTTAATTGTTTAACATGCTAATAATTTGTAATTGTAATTATGTCGCTAGAATGCACATAGAAATACGTCTATTTTAAAAAGGCAAAAGAGGTATAAATAGCAAATATTTCAAAAACTTGACCTAATGGAGGAAAAATAATATGAATCAGCACATTCAAAATTAGTCTAAATCAGTTTAGTTTTCACATTTGCTGGAACAATAATTATTATTCTGCCTTTAACATTTTACTAAATAAATTTGAAAGGGACAAAACTAGGTGTAGAAAATCATTTCACAAAAAAAGAATTACTTGAAAAATATTTATTTATTTTTTTTTAAAGATCAAAGTTATAAGGAATTTAAAATTTTAAAAGAAAAATATCTTTTTTTAAAATTAAAGGTTGTTTTTCAGAAAATAGTGCAAAAAAATCTATAAGGTCAAAAGTAAAGTTTGAACTTAAAAATCTAGAAAACATTTGATTAGAAATTAATGGCTAGGTTTTATTTGGATAACATAATGCTTTGCATACATAACTATGTTAAAGATTTTCAATCTGTGTCTCATGTTCATGTTAGGCTACAGTTAAGGAATACTTTAACATACTTTCTTGAGGTCTTACTGTTCTATCTAGACAAATAACGGAGTTTGTTTTGGTCATACTTGAATAAGCAAATCAATCCCTAGTAAAACATCATGAATCCACAACAAGAGTGTCTGTAGAACAAGTTTTTGGAATATATTTTCCAAACTATAGTTTTACATGTGAAAAACAATGAACAATTGAAAGCATTTATATTTACAATAATATACAAACAAATCCATCAGAGGAATTCCAAAGAATATCATTGAATGTTTTAAAAAAAAAGGGGGATATCTAAAGAAAAATCAATTTTTAAAAAAAAATGTTAGATTCCTTTTACTTATGTATTTGCATTATTGCATAATTCTTATTCATTAGTTTGCCTAAAATAATTTCATTTAAAAAAAAAATTAAAAAAAACAAATATATATTTTCTCACAGTTTTAATATTTTTTTAGATGAAATAGTCATACATAGACAATAAAAGAAATTAGCCAGTGAATGTGACATATGGTGACTGCCACTTCTTGACAGAAGACGGCCAACTCAAAGAAAGAGCTACACATGAGAGAGCCATTTGTGTGTAAGGACTGCTCTTCTTAAAAAAAACTGTGTTGTGCGCTTGTACGACATGCACAACCCGCTATCGCTCCACCTAGACATTTATCAGTGACAAGCCGAGGCAAGATGACTGATTGTTTAAGTGGAGTGCTGGTTTTCTGTCAGAGTTTCCTTCTCTTAGCCGGAGGTCTTACGAGTCAAGTCCATCATCCCGAGTGGGTTTAACCGCGCCTGGGCACCAAACCAGGTATTTCTACGTCAGGACTCCGCGAAAAAAAAAAAAACCTTGCCTTTTGTAAATTCCCATTTGTTTATTCCAGATGCCCTGCATCAATAGATTAAGTTGTAGCTTTTTTTCAAATTATCTGTTGTTTATAAGCTAAAAGAGGGCCATATTTATTAGTAGGTCATTGTAAGAAAACAAGGGTTTCAATCTCACCCATAGTCAATATAATTGAAAGATTTATACTTTCACATCTGGTTATGGAAAATAAAAAAAAGAACACTCTATCCCAATTGGATACAAAAAAAAGGGTAAATTTCAAAGCTGTGTAAATGTTTCTGATTACAACATGAAGGTTTTTGAGTTTGATTAGAATCACTTAAGGAAGTCTAAAAGATATTATCAACCAAAACATTGTGAAGATAAAAAATCAAGATGATAAACTGGTGAAACACAAATTATAAGGATTTAATTTTAAGGAATTTCAAAACCAATGAAATTAGTTGCATTCTTTGCCACATCTGTCAGAATAAATAAGTTTAGAAAGGGTTTTAAAGTAAGTGTCTAATTTATCAGAAAAATATTAACTGTGTGAAAAATACATGAATAGGTTTTGTTTTTTTCTTTCCAGAAAATTAATAAAATATTTTTATGCAAACAAATATCAATAGAAATTATGCAGTAATGCAAAAACATAAGTAAAAGCAACTTAACATTTTCTCTATAAGAGGAAGTTTGAAAGCCTCTTACAAAACATTTAATAAAGTTATAGTGATTATGAAAAACATGAAAACTTTATAAGTAATGAAGTAGTTAGAAAGAAAAATCAGTACCAGTAGTATGGGGCCTATACTTTTATGGTAGGCCACATAGTATAAGAAAGATTTGAAATATAAGAAAATAACTCCCAAATCTGATTTTTTTTAATTAATAGCGCAAAAATAAGATTACTAATTTATCCTATATATATATATATATATATATAGCGAGAGAGAGAGAGAGAGAAGCACAT
>JAUZSX010000019.1:1246321-1258785 GCA_034780655.1 Idiosepius hallami | reverse complement strand
ATAAATTGAAATCACCGTTTTTGTTCGATTACTATTCCTTGCTAATATCATTCTTTCTTCCCTCATATCTGCAAAATCATTTGAATTTGAAAAATGCAACAATTTTTTTCCTTTGATCATTACTATTCCATTTTCTGATTGGTTGCAAGATGGAATTTTAAACAATTATTTGAACAAATGAATTGAATCCAAAAGAGGTATGCAGATGCTTATATAAACATTAATAATTAAAGCATATTCTGAAAAAGCCTTAATATGGGTAACCAAAGAACCATTTATATTCTAGTGATAAAAGCACAAAACAATTCTAATTGAAATTCACTGAAATTGTATCCAGTCAAAATGACTAAAACATCTTTGAAATTATTTAAAAAAGACAATTTGTATCAGCTTTAGAAATGTTATCTTTCAACCAAAACAATGACAAAAGAGAGACCCATAAAAAGACTAAACAAAATAAAAGAAAGAAACCATAAAGAGAGAAACTAAGCAAAAAGAAAAAACATGGAGAATCTGAATTGAAAAGGAGATTAAAATATATTTAAAAAACAGAATGATCTTAATATCTTAAACTATAAGAAAAGATGAATTAAACCCTTAAATATATTAGTGAATAAAAACAAAAACTAAAAGCCATTTAAGGTAAATGAAATTGTATAAACAGCCAAATGATTGCGATTTTAAAAGCATGCTTTTTAGATAAGTGTCTATCTTCTAAATAAAAGAAAAATTCACATCCTTCTCATAAAAAAAAATGAATATTTAAAAATATTTTCATCTTTTAGCACCTTATGCCTAAATTCCTCATCATACATCATTTTATAAAATAGTCATTAAACCATTCTTATTAGTCTACTGAAACCAATTTTTGCTGTAGGAGAGAAACTTAAATTTTGAAAATGTTTTCTTCTTTGTTGTGCACAGAATTTTCAAAGAAGCAAGCAGGTGAAATAAACTAATCAAGTATTTCAACTAAAAAAAAAGATTGCAAGATGATTGATTTATTATGTAACAAATGCTTTAATTAATATTTTCTATAGATTTTATAAGGTAAGGATAACATGCTTATATTAGCGGTTATGAAAGTTAAGGGGGTATTGATTAAATTGAAATGGAAGAAGAGACAGAGTGACCTACAAGAAACTGATGGTTGGGACACAACTTATGTGTATATATACATGAATAAAAATATTAACACACAGTTATATATAAAAGTTTGAAAAAATCCCCAAAACAAACAATCCTCAGAGACTTATTTCAATAAAGATAAAAGAGATATGCAAGATGAAAGAAAGCAAAGAAAAGAAATGAGATTCATAAAATAATTTATTGAGCTTTAGGCATATTGACCCTGGGTCAGATATGTAGGATAAGAATAAATAAAAATAAACAATTTCCATTGAGTTGATAGTTAAGTCACATGTAATAAAACTTTCAATTCACTAATTTGTTTATTTATTTTGTTGGATTTCATCTAATTTCTTATTTCTTCATCTGATTTCATCTAATTTCTTCTCTTACACACTACCTTTATCAGTCCACCATAAACAAACTCCCAGTTCTTAGACACTTCAAGACTAATGATAACTTAAACCTTACATGACTAGATTCCTCTCTACAACAAAAAGACACTGAAAATAATTTTTTAATAAAATCTCATAAGTTGATAACTTTTCATCTGAAAAATGTCATATGGAATTGGAATATTATGTTTACTTGATCGAGCACTAACCCAAGTTAGCCACAAGGCCATTTTTATGTGTCCATTTAGAACACTGTGTTTTTTGTTTTTTTTTAATCAGGGTTGCCCTTCACCTAGATGAGTTACTCTCCTGAGTTAATAAGCCCCTAGCTGCCCAAGGCAACTTAAGGTAAAGGTAATGATTCTAGCTGGGATTTAAACTTGCGTAATATGATTCCAGAGTCCAAGCTTTTACCAATGCTCCACCTTTGCTGCCGCCATAAAGAATTGGAATATGTCTAACAATGAAATATGGACATAGAAACCAACACTTACATATAAATACACATACATATCATGTGAGTACAGATTAAATATGTTTTGAGGACCTACTCTATGGAACTCCAACATGGACTCTTCCAAACTATAAGATACTGGAGGTAGAGAACATCTTGTTGCTACACAAGATTAAGACTGTTGTATCTGCTAGACGAAACTACTACCAAACACTACCTTTACCTATGTTATTTTTTCCTAATGGTTTAAATGGGATCATCTTAATAGCCAAACACCCCCAACTAGCAACATAAGATATGCCGTCTTTTCAAGATAAAATAATCCAGCATGGATGACGTTCTTTTCTCTAATCACAAACGGGCTAAATGCTATTAAACATTTGGTCGGGCCAGCCATTGGAAGGTTTGCTGTTATTTTTTTAGGCCCAAAACTTTCAATGAGTTGGAAGAACAGCACTGATGTACAATGGGTGTCAACTAATCATATCAATGTATGAACTGTATTTTAGTTGACGATCACTGATGACCATCTGAACTTAGTATTTTTTTAATATATGGGCAATGAAGGCCCACTAGGCCAAGACGTTAAACAGCCAGTGCCAACAAAGGCGCAACTCCTACTTATGCTTCACCACCCGTAAGTGTGACACTATTTCATGTTCAATAACACCAGACAACACTAGCACAAGCAACAAGTAGAGCATTTGTGCTGACAAGGGTAGGGGGTAGGTAGAAGATTCTTAGGCAGATTTTCTAAAGTGGCATTAAGGATGGGCTTTTTCTTGATTGTAGAAAAGATGGTTCCAGTGAAAAGGGTGACCCAAAGTCTTACAGGCAATTGCTCAAATGAGTGTTTGTGGGAAGACCGCCTCGAAGCATACCACCACCAGGTTTTTTTTTCTCTCTACCCTAATATATAAATATATATATATATACATACATACACACACACACACACAATTGGTCAACTTATTAAACCAAAACTATACACTAGTCATTTTTTTGAAAGATTGATTAAAAGCTTTCAATACTTAAAAAAAAACATTCAATGTTTTGATCTTCTCTCATATACTTCAAAACACAATTCACTCTATTTTTCAAAAATGAAGTTTTATAGCTAGGGAAACGGTTTATTAGGGTGTTTTTTTTTTTGGGGGGGGAGAGGGAACTGAGTATATCTAAGTAAAAAAAAAAAAACAAAAAAAAAAAACAATCTAACGTTTATTATTCGATTGAATAATTGAGATTTTCTGAAGGGTTGTATATACTGAAAAATAAAAATAGATCTTATTTCATGAGAGCCTTTAATAGCATTTCTACCTTCAGCAAAGAACTTATTTGCATGATGCATCTTTAACAAATTTTCTATTATCATGATTTCAAACTTCAAACAAACAATAATAAAGATTTGAATCCTAGAAAAATATTCATTTAAAGAGCAAAATGCCATCTCCAAAGTGAGTGTATTTATATAATCTGTATGAACAGATTTATCAAGTTGTGTTTATTAATATTTGTATTAGTTATGTATATGTATGTACACATGTCAAATAATAACAGACACTCAGATACCAATATTTAGGTACTCAATTTTTTAGCATTCAACACTGCTTTGCAACTCGATTCTGCAATCACACTATTCAAATTCTATGTAATTTGCAATATGTGTGTGTGTGTGTATAATATGTATATAAATAGCATTATAAAAAAAACAAAAAAAAACAGTAATGCCACTTAGTTGGCTTTTTTTTTAAGTTTCTGAATGATCAAACCAATACATGTTAAAGTATGAATTAACATTAAATACAAGACATACCCAAAAGTAGTATTTATTTTTTATAATGCTGGAATGGATCATAGAGGATTAAAAATTGCATTGATATGACTAAACTTAGACATTCATGACCTGAAAGCTTCATCTCTCTTACAGATATTGATGGTTAGAAACAAAGAAGGCAACTCCTCTAATGTGTGTTAGAATAAGAGATGAATCATTGAATTCCTCCATGCAAAAAAACTTAACCTATTAACATTCACCAGAACCTCTTGAACATTTACAAAGCTGATGCAGTTGTTGTCAGCACAGAAGATGGATTTGGCAGTTTCAGAAAGGCAACAGAGATGTGACAAAGGATTCTTTGAACACCCATGCACACCCATTGTTGCTTGCAAAAATGCATTTAAAATTGTAAATATATAGAAAAATAAATTCTGGAGCATAAAAGGTTAATAGTTTTAATGTTTCCACTCCCATCTTCATAGCTCCTCAACTTATGGATTAAAAGTTAAAAAATGTAATAGTCTTCAACTATTTTTTAAAACTTTTAACTCAATTCTAATCCAAATATTTTAAACTCAGATAATAGATTGTCCAATCTGAATTTTTATTTACCATTTTTCTAAAGTGAACTTTTTCAAAGCAAAAACATATTTAAATTTTTTTTTTTTAGAAATAAGATTATATGGCTGGCTATTAGAGGGGTTTATGTAAATTGGGGTCTATGTAATTACGAAAATTATGCATTAAATGAAATCTAACAGAAAATTGTATATGGAAAGTGCCTCAATTTCTATGTTTATTGAATTACAAAATAGTTTGATAAAGTTAAAGGAAATATTATACTTTAAGAAGTTTCATCCCTCATAAAAATAAAATTGATAAGTCACAGGAAAAGAAACCCATTTTCTCCTAGAGTTACTTTAAAAAAAATTTTTTTAAAATACTATTTTTATTATATATGTCAGGTTTGCAAAATTTGGAGAATTTAATTTAATAAACTTAAATTTAAATTACATATTCACAAACACAGTTTTATAGACACATATATAAGGAACCAACAATAAGTGTATGTGTAAAGACTGAACAGATTTGAACAGATATTTGATTTACATTATTGACGGGAACAACAACAATTATTACACAATTTTTCTATTAATGCTTTGTGCAATTGTAAAGGATTGACAACATTTCTGATTAATGAACAATACATGTGCTTAGTATGGAAACATAGAATTCGTGGTGTTCTAGAATCAACTGATTAATCTTTTGATTGAAAAGATTGTTGGGTTTAGGTTTATAAAAAAACCCAAAAAACCTTCCAACAATCAAAAATAATTGTTTATTGCTGATTTTGCAGATTGGTTAAAAGGATTACCTGTTGATAAAAAAAGTGATTTTTCAAGCAACAGAGAAAAAAAAGAAATCATGCATTTTACGATTCAAGTTTTAGAATACTCATTTCAAGATCAGATAAGAGTCCAACATGAGAGGAAAATATACCAAAAAAAGCAGGAAATAAGGAAAAAGAAAAAACAAGAAAATCTAATTATGACTAAATTAATATTTCTTCCATCCAACCCATGCACAAAAAAATAATTTCAACAGCTTTTTGCCTGTCTATATTTCATATACTAACAAAAAAAAAAGTTCTAAGATAATTGAATACTGATTTAGTCAATACTCATTTTGAAATAATGACTTTCAAAATACAAAAAAAAATAATGTAAAAAATATACTTCCATCTAACAAATTAATGAAAAGATAAAAAAACTTTAAATTCCAATGAATAAAAACAGAAAAAATATTTAGAATATATAAAATGATAAAATTGAGTCTTACAAATTCTGTTTTTATATATCTAGCTATAGATATATTATTTACACACATACCAACTTTTTATTACAAACTGATTAGAATTTTTTAATTTGATTTATTTTCTATATAGCTGAATATTCAATGAAAAGATTTGAAAAAAAAAAATCACAAGTTTGTCTACTGAAATGTCATGAAAATGAAAAAAAATTTTTTTTTCTTTTTAATGTGAGGCAAATGGAATATCCTTCATTGAGGTTGCAACTGTTTGCCCACAAGCTAGGGGGGGAAATCAAGGCTTGAAGGTGACATATACTGAACGGTAACAAGAGCAATGAGTGCTCAAGAAGAGTAGCCATTTCTCAGAGCTTACCTTGGAAAAGCCACCAGCAAACCTCCACAGTCCACCAAATCCTATACCTGAAATAAAAGTGAATACTGTATCTGGTAGTCAGGTTTTTAAACAATTAGGAATAAAATCAATAAAGGGTCACAGAGCAAGAAAATGGATTCAGAATTTTATTGAATGTATAACATTCAATAAAATTAGCCTCAAAAGACAATGTTTTACAAAGAAAAATCATGTCCATTCACTTGACAGACTTATTCAAATTTCATTTGGAAGAGGGAGGATTACTGGGGTCTTTTGAAGATTCTCTTCTTTTTGTTTATCATATTTTTTTAATAAAAATAGTAAAAATGATTAATGTGTTTATTAAATAAGATTATATCAATAGATTATAAAACAAAATATCAAATTTATTGTACTTCACCTATAAATATATTAACAAATTTAACTTTGTAGCAAGAGTTTTTTTTCTTAACTCATTGTAAGTAAAAAGAAAATTAAATTACAAAATACACAATTTGACAAAATTATTTAAGGACAATGTTAAGTATTATGAGTTTATAAGAGGCAGTTATATTTATTATGTTTCTTACTCAATGAAAAAGATTAAAGATTTTTTTTTTATTGTAATGTAATTCTTTTCTATAAAATGACTAATTTCCAGGTTAACATAGAAAATAATTTTTTTCTTAACTTGCAAGTAAATAAATAAAACTTAATCTAGAAAAATGAAGATGATAAAAAGTTTTCTTAACCTTCATTTCTTGAGTTTCAGTTTTGTGATATTCATATTCTAAATCCATTTATTTAATCAATGCAAACTATATTTCATTTTTTCAAGCATATATTTAGAATGTTTTAATTCTACTACTTTTATCATGAATATATAAACAAAGATGATGACATTTAAAGCAAATAATAAAGCTTAATTTTAAAAGAACTGGTATATTTCATTGAAATTAAGACAATATTCCTTCCAATAAACAATATTAATGATAATAAGAATTTCTCCAATTCAAAACTGAAATATTTAAACCAGTTTTAAAAATGGAACATAAACTTTTTTTTTTACTCTTTAGAGAAACATTTTAATTCGAGAAGAACCAATCAAGTTGCACATTTTTTTCATATCACAATACTTTAGGCCAATAAAATGTTTTTTTTTCCTTATTAAAGCCTTGTGCCTCAATCCTATTTAAACAAGACTTTAAAAGAAAAACAAAATTCGAACTTGCAAAAAAAAAAAAAAAAAAAAATTAGGATTCTTCATAAACAATGAGAATGTTAAATAATTCTTAAAAATAAATTTTCTCAAATTAATAATAACAAGTGAAGCATGCATAGTCCCCCACAAGTGCACAGTGAATGGAGCATAAAAAAGATGTACATAATATTTTGGACAGAAACATTGAATAGACCCCAAAAGGGTTGTTTTTAACCCCCCAAAAAAGCCCTAGGTGATGCAAACCAGAATTTTGTCACATTCAAAAATACTGAATTTACATTTGGGACAATTCCCTCCACATTCTGTCTAAGTTTCAGAAAAATCTTATGCATGGATCAAAAGTTACGGAGACAAAAATGTAATTTTTAGCCATTTTGGGGTGTTTATGACCCCTTTTAGGCCCCTGAGGATGCAACATATTGTAATAAAACTTTTTTTACTATGCCCATCTATACATCAAAATAGAACTTGTGGCAAAATTTCACAAAAAATTAATGGATGGCTATCTGGCAATAGTCTGGACGCATGGTCTCATGCCACTGAAAACAATTGTCCTTCTCTGATAAATCAGGGGACTAAAAATTCATAAATAAAACTATAACAAAAAACAAACAACCAAAAAGAGTTTGTTTATTTTTGTTAAACAGAAGTATTTTATAAATCAACATCTACATAAAATAAATTAGAATTTTGTTAAGTCAAAATCTCTTTTTGCTAATAAGATTTATTATGTAAATTTTCTTTCATTTAGATTATTCATGTATCAAAACAGATAATTTAGATTATTCATGTATCAAAAATCTTGCAAGCTTTCAAATATAGAAACAAATTTGCACATTTAAAGAATTTCTAGATTTAAAAAAATTTTCAAGAAAAAAAAAAAATAAATTCTAAAATATTAGAAAAAAGTTTTTTTCTTTTTTTAAATTATCAATCCTATCATTGCAAATTGAGATCTTTAGTCAATTCACAATCCAATAGCAGTCAAGGGTTAGAGCAACAATTATCTGGAAGTATTATGTTCACTATTGATTGCAAGCTGGATGTAATTATCATAACTTATAATAATAATATCTAATCAATACTTTTAATAGTTATATCCAAAAGCAATCTGTAGAACCAAAACAATAGATTCTAAATACTTGAATGAAGATTTCTATTCACAATTCAAAGTCTCGACTGAAAAAAATTCAGATTTATCAAAGGTTACTTATAGAAATAATTCAACCTAAATTTCATTTTTCCTTATGAAGACTTAGCTTTTCTTTGATAAAAAGATACAACTTCCAAAACAGTTCAGAGATTAATCCATTTACAAAAATAAAAATATTGGAAGTTTTAGCCTAGCTATTCATTAGCATCTGAATCGAGTGACATTTTAATTATACTAAAAATTAGTATAAAAAGAATTGTTAGTATTCTTCATTACCCTTGCACCCATCCTAACCCTCCCATTCCAACCCATTCATGGTTCTGATAATGTATTTTGAAAAGCGGGAATAATTATAGTGCAAGATGCAGGAGAATTTAGATGTTCTTTGATAAAAGTCGGAACTACTTCAGAGATTAAAAAAGAAATCAGAGACAGTTTTCAAGGCAAAAGCAAAAAGAAAACTCAAAAAAGAGAAAAAGAAAAACATTTCAAAGTAAAAGAAAAGAAATACAAAGAAAAATTGTCTTTTTAACAAATGAAAAATTTAAGTTATTACAATTGTTAAAAAGAAAACAATTGCCATATATTTTTTCCATGATATTGGCAGTATAAAATTTCATTAGTTTTATGTCAATCTTTTCTTGGTTATACAAAAAAAGAATAATGGGGTTCAATGGTCAGTTTTGTAAATTATTAGATATTGAATTTTAATTTTTTAAATTAAAAGTTTGCTTTAAAAAAAAAAAAAAAAAAAAAGACTAAAATTGTAACTCAGATTTTTTTAGGAAGTTCTGAGATGAGGTTTCTTAATCAGTGAAGAACATCAACTATGTAATATGAGGAAAAAGTTTGCAAAAAAATTACTAATAAAATGACTTAAATAGTTATTTAATTTTTTAAACATGTAAGGTCAACAAAATCATTTCAAGAAGTGACTTGCAAAATTAGGAGGTTTTTTTTTTTAAATTAATTATTAAGGGTTTTTTTTTAATAGAATTTCTCTTTAAAAATCTATCAAAAATCAAGTAATTATCTAATCAATATGAAATTTTTTATCAATTAACAAGTGAAGATTGAACTTTATAATCGTGTAGTTGTTTTTTTTTTGTCATAAATCAATATATAAATATATTTTTTTGCCTACATATCTCCTCGTTTTCCATTTGTGGCTAGTCCTAACTTTAAGAATAACAAATGAAGCAAGCATGATCCCCCATAAGTTCACTGTGAATGAGGCAGAAAAAATATGATTAAGTCCAGCATTTGCCATCCCCGCATTCAGACCCAGAAGAACCCAGGAGGGGGGGGGGAAAGAATCCTATTAAACATGGACAAACAATGCAGTTTCCGGCCTTAACATATGAAAATTTCAGTTCAGCACCAAAACATCAGAATAGACAAACACGCCAAATTTTGAACAAATATGATAACATAGCCTCAAAAAGGCATGTTTTTAGCCTTAAAAGAGCCCTTGTGGACGCAAACCAGAATTTTGTCACATTCAGAAATATTGAATTTACATTTGGCACAATTTCCTCCAATTATTGGATAAGTTTCAGAAAAATCAAATGGATGGAACAAAAGTTACGGGGCAAAAAGTGTCATTTTGGCTATTTTGGAATGTTTTTGGATCATTTCAGGACCCTGGGGATGCAACAAGAATTTCCGTAATAAAATTCTTTTTACTATGCACAACTAGATATAAAAATACAACTTGTGGCAAAATTTCAGAAAAAAGTAATGGACGGTTATCTGGCAATAGTCCAGACAGATGGACTGACACATGCACATCACTGGAAACAAAGGTCCCTCTCCGATAAATTGGGGGATGATAAATTCAATGCTGACCATATACTTCATGTTTAGGGAGAGGATGAAATTTATATATAAATTAAAAAACAAAACAAAAACAGATTGGCTTTAAAATTGCAGATTGAAATCCAAAATTGAAATTTTCAATTTTTTCTTTTTTAATCTTGTGTTTTTTGAAGTGTGAAATTCATTGAATGTTATCAAACTTGTCTTTCAGAAAAAACACTGAAAAACAGGCATACTCTATATTTTTAAAAATTTTCATTCATCTGAGATATCATAATGTATGGTAGCAAAAAAGAGTTACAAATGGATATCTCCATTTATTTATTATTTATAAACATTAAATTATGTTTTTTGGGAAAAAGAAAACTTTTTAAGAAATAATGAAATTTAATAAGAAAAAATTTTAATAATAATAATAAAAAAACTTGAGTTTTGCAGGTCATTAATTTAAAGTATCTTTCACTGCTTGGTAAGCTATGCTTTCAAAAAATCTTCATTTTTTTTCTGCCAAAAACATTTATGAGCATATGGCTTATTCACAGGAAGAACAATACCACCTCACCCATAAGTTTTTTTGTTTTTTGTTTTTACCAAAGTTACCATTTTCTAAGAGTTGGGTTTAATTTTTAAAAGTTTGTTGTTCTGACGAGTGTTCAAGGTTTTTGATATTTGGTTATAATGAAGTTATTAACCTGAGGTTTATAGTCTGAAAAAAACAGAATTTGTATTTTCAAGATCATGGTTTTAAAAAGTTCTTACCAGCCACACTAGCTTTCCCCTCCATAAAGATCATGTGACAGGGGATCCAATAGGAATTAAAGCTTAGAATGATAAAATCAATTAATTTAAGCGAGTTCATAAGCAGTAGGTGGTAAGCACTGAGAAGTCTAAAAAAATTATGGATTCACTGAAAGCCAGACATAAGATATAAAGCCTTATTTATAGCCATAACTTTGGTTCTAAGAATTGTCTTGCATTAGTTTCTGTAGAACAGTAATGTAGAAAATAATATCACATCCAACTGTCTTTCAAAACATCAGTATACATAACTAAAAAAAACAAAGGAAGCAAAACTTCTTAAATTCTACAATAGACTAAAATGGAATACAACTCTAAAAATGATTACAAACAACTAAAAATATTCACAAAAAAAATTCACAAAGAAAAAAAAAAACATTGGGGTCTAAATAAAAAACACAGGACCCCAAACCTAAAACTCTTGTGAGAAAATACTAACAAAAATATCAAAGAAAAAGAAAATCTTTTTTTAAATCTTGTTCCAGGATAATATTTCTTATAAAGGATAGTTTGTTGGTATATTTGGTTGTTTTAAAATACTTGTAAATACAAGTTTTATCAATTGAGCAATCTATGAAGGAATTTACAATTTGTAATACAAACTGTTTATAGGTTTTATATTCAGGGTGATAGATATAATTAGAAATTCAATTGATGGGAAATGAGTCATTTTTAATAGTGCATCGCTAGTTTCTTTAGTCTTACGTAGGTATTTATAAGCTTCTGCCATAGGCTGTTATTGGAAGAAGTGCTAAAAGCTCTTAATGCAAGTCTTAATCCTGTTATCTTAATTCAAATTTTCAAGTAGAGTCATAATTAAGAAATTAAAAAGCAGTAGTCCATTTTTTATCAGATCAGTCATATATGAATTTCAATAAAACCTGTTGATTTTCCCCCAAATCAGTATTAGCAATCATTTTCACAAATTGGATTGACTTATTAAATTTAGTCTGAAGGTATTTGTGCTTCAAATCTTCCTCCTAAAAAGAGATCAACTTCAGGGTTTAGATTTTTAATAATACTATTAATTAGTAATCAAATGCTTCACTTAAGATACTCTTGTTTCTAGCAGATGAAGTTTGGAAAGAGTGAAGACTTTGAAAAGGTACTTAGATTTTGCATCATGACAACGCAAGTCCTCCCACAGCAATCGTAATGACCCAGACCATTAATGAGCTGGGCTGGAAACTGCTCCCTCATCCTCCTTACCCCTTAGGGCTTTCACTTGAAAGCATTCACCAAAGATGCAGAATTTGAAAGTGACAATGAAGTCAAAAGTGTTGTGAGCAACTGGCTGAGAAAGATTTATATGTTAGAGAACACAGAAACTTGTGCACAGGTGGTGAAATTGTGTGACAGTGCTGGGAGACTAAATTTAAAACTTTTAAAGAAATAATGAATTTCTATATTCATTCAACCACGGTAGTGGTTGAATATATTCTTAAGGCCAACATTTCATGAATCGAGACACATTCAAACCCCAACCACTAATTCCCTTCGCAACTAAATTTCAAACAGGTGATATAGTTGGATAGAACACTTCATTAGCTAT
>JAUZSX010000019.1:1211575-1239344 GCA_034780655.1 Idiosepius hallami | reverse complement strand
TTTTCAAGGCATTTTCCCCATTTTCAAGGACTTTTTCAAGGCAAAAGTAAAATCAAGGACTTTTCAAGGCTAGACCCTAAATTCAAGGACTTTTCAAGGCTGTAAGCACCCTGATAAACTTTCATTCATGTTTTACAAGTTTTAAATAATAATTTTTCATTAACTTCTAACAAATTTTGGAAAAATAACCCAATTCCAGACCTCTACTTCTCCTGAACGTAAAAGCATTAAATAAACCTTTTGTCAATCTAAGGGCAATAACTTGTTTGGTTGTTTACAATGACAGACTGCATGTTAGGACATTGTTTTCATTGCTTTAGCAGAGCTAATTCAAGCCTGTGTGCCTATATTGAAAGAAGTGGAGTCAAGTTTCAAACACAAGTGTAGATGCTCAAGGTGTGGTGAAAAGCTTGCTTAAGATGTTTAGTCATGATACATAGACTGAATGTAAAAGAGAACTTCTCTATTTTGGAAATCAGGAAATAGAGATTATTTGTAACTAGTTTGGAAAACCTCTTCTGGCTGCAGGATGCAATATACAGAAAGGAGACAAATGAATTTTTTTGTTGCTGATACTTTCAAGGAAAAGTTTTATTTTGATCTGTGGCAAATCCCAAACTAAAGACCCATACAAGAATGACTTTTACAATGAACTACATCTTGCAAGAATAAGGCTCACTCTTCCAATTAGTTCTGCTGAGTGTAAAGACAGGAGAATTTTCTTCATAGAGTAATGAGTGACATATGAAGGAGCTTGTCCATACAGGAACTGTCAGACTTAATGATTTCTTCTAAAGGTCAAGATCTGACTGAATTCAATCCAGAGAAATCCATTGAGAAGTGAGTGGCAAATGGCAGAAGTAGGATTGCTTCCGGAGGGGGGGGCAGGACAGTATGACATTGTTTCTGTGAATCAACAAAGCAGTTGTGTTTAAAAACAAAAAAAGATTTAAAGTAACAAGCTATTAATTTGTCATTTCAATTAGAGCAAGTGTTAAAGTGTTTGCCAGTTGTGATACTTTTTATAAGGTGGTTGTCGATTCTATTTTGATAATATTGAAACTGATTGAAATTTCTGAATTTCCTCCAATAAATTTTGTCTATCATAATTCGAAAATTAAACAAAACTTCACCTAATAATATAGGTTCATTTATAACAGTGAAATAGCATTACATCAGTTTGACTAGTAAGTTTTTTTATTTGGCTAGTAGATTAAAAAATTTAGTTGTCTAAGGTGAACTAAAATTAAATTCGGCTGTAGAGCCCTGATATGTGATAATTTTTTTTATTTTATCACACACTGATTCCATCTGTAATAAAAAAAAAATATAACACAGAGTGCCTGAAGCCAGAAACCTGCCCTGTCAACATTGACTGTTTACAATGAAAGGAATGAATCATGAATCAAGAGCAATGACAGTAAAGTTTTGATAAGAAAAAATCATTGGTGTGGAAGATCTGGAATGAAGAAGAAAGTTTGTTTTGTGCAAACTTAAAAAAAAACTTAAAAGATTCTTTAACCCAGTAGAATAAAAAAAATAATAATTTTATAAATCATTTGTTTTAACTTTTATTTTAGTCTATTTTATGCTCAAAAATTAAACATAATACAAGTACAATAATACTCTAAACTAAATAATTATGGTAATACTAATAAAATGATTTTTACAAAAAAAATATTTTTCAAAAGAAAAAAAAAAGAATTTTTAAAGAAACTTTTATTTAAGCTACTGACCTGATTTTGAATTAAATGGGTATTGTTCCTGGCTACAGAAATGGCACTTTTGTCCAAGATGTCACAACTTTTCTGTCGTCTGGTAACAGGCGTCATGGAGGAGGAGGAGGAAGAAGAGGAAGAGGATGCAGTAACATTGGAGGGAGGAGTCTGGATGGGTGGTGATGACATTGAGTGAGCTGAAGCACTTGTGCCAATTGTAATGCCTGGGGTGTTCAACTCTGCACTGATACTGTCGGAAGATGGAGAATCTGTCATTACATATTGGCTCACCCTGTGCTTCAAATGACAGCGACTGCGCACCTCTTCAGATACAGAAACTAATGCTACAAAAATAAATGTCAGTACATGATTTTAAATGAAGGAAAAAAAAAAGACTAAATTATCTTCATACTTTTCAATAAACTAAAAAAAACATTGTAGTTAAAACTTTTTAAGAATTCACACTAGTTTAATCAAATCATTAAGAAAGTTGAAACAGTTTATCAAGTTTAATATCTATTTGTTTAATAATTCTCACAAAAACAATTAGATTTTGATTCTTAAAGGCCTTTATGTTTGACCAAATCATAATTTTTATATGAAAAATTGGTAATTATACAAATAAATTACAAATATATTTTTTTTCTTAAATATCAAAGTCATAACACTTACCGGCTAAATATGGAACTGTTTGAGGTGTTACTTCAAATTTATCTCTGGAAAAAATAAGTATTGAAATTAGATTTAGAAAAAAAGATTTTCTAAGATACTTTGGCTGTAGTCAACAATTTTATTTTTCATTGAAGAAAAATATTTCAGGGTTAAATGGAAATTTTATGTTGGGGAGAACAAAATTAAATAATGATAACAGAGCAGATAAGAAGCCACCCTTAGTCACTTTCACATTACTTGTCATTATTTTTTTTTTTTGACATCTAAAAATCAAATAAAGTAAAATAAAAAAATTACTGACATAGGACATAATTTTTTGTTTTCAATTGAGACTTCAAATTATAAATAAATAAAATTGTAAGATTAAATACCCATTTATTCAAGATATCAAGTCTTAAAATTAAATTTAAACCCAGATCTGTAGGACTTCAGTGTTTATTTATATGGATAGACTTGTTAGTGTTTTGATTTCACTGCCGTTTCACCGACTGCCTTTTGGATATACGATGTTATGCACAAAAAAACTAAAGTTTCATTTGATTCATAAGTTTATCCTTTAAGCAGAATGCAAGTTTTCAGTTTGTAACCCAAGGGCGTGATTTAAAAAATAAGTTTTTTGTTCAAATTCAGTGAGTAGAATAGAACCTTACATGACAAAAATAAAATTAAATTATAAACCATCATTTAAAAAGTGAACAAAAATTATTTACAAACCTGTTTAATGGTTTAACTGTGATGACTAACAATTGATTAAGCACTCGAATTGTGCGTGAGACTGTGGTGGGGGAAGGATGCCGAAAGCCTAAGCAGTGGGAAAAAAAAAAAAAAATTGTAAAAACTAAAACAACAAGCTATAAAATTAGAATCTTAGTTTGATTTTTAGATGACCTAATAAGGAATGATGTGCTGGTTAACCAGTTTTTCATGGAATTTTAATAAAACAAATATTTCAATCTAATCAATGATACAATTCTTCTGAAATTGATGATATATTTATGATAATTGTATTTGTTTTAAATTGAACACATTTTGGTGGTTATAATTTTTGTTGTCTTTTTTTCTCAAATTACACATTAATAACAATTTTGAGCAATTCTATATTTAATCTTTGTTTTGCTTTTTTTTTTTTACTTTACCTTTGAGCAAATGACCAACTAATGCAAAGTTGAAGTTGTTTTTAAAGCTGAGACCCATTGAATGATCAAGTTGCTTGAAGTGCCACTCTAACGGTTCTCGGGCTTCCATCATAATATCTTCTAAAGACTGAAATTTTTAAATAAATTTTACAATAAGTCATTATTGGCAAAAGTTATTACAGAATTAGAATATGTACACACACACTTTTTAAATATTTTCATATTTTAAATAAAAAGAATTTATTATAAATATATACTTGTGAAGTTACCCGTGCATTGAAAGTATTATGGTAAGAATTACATGCATCTCAAGGAAAGAGGATCCTTAACTATTTGTTACTTTGTTTTTGCCAGCATTATTTTGGAAGTTAAAAGATACAGTGCAATAAATTTTGGCCTATGTTAGGGACAACAATCATGCCAAACTTCATCAAGAATGGTTGAGGAAAAGAAAGGCGTAGGAGAGAATGATCTGATTAAAATTCATAAAGAACTTGGCTTGCACCATGGTGGTGGACCACAACTCAGTGTGCACCATCCCTAGGTGGGGGAGTTTACAAAGAGTTGCACTAAATATGACCTTAACCTTTCACCTTGGCCATGAAAAATGGTGTGCAGAGAGACTGATCCAAAAATAGAATATGCCTAAAAAAATAAATCTTACCGTACTGTCAAGCAACCCAAGGTTATCAAGTGTGTGAAGATTTTGCTCAAGAAGAGCTAATCCTGTGGCATATAAAGACTTTACATCCAATTGCAGCACAGAGATGGCTACCCAGAACAGAAACTTGTGAATTGAAGATTCCTTGATTTTCAAAAAATAAAAAGTTTAATTTTAAAATCTATGATTTACAAAAACTAATATCTAACAAGGTTGACCTGTAAAAAAAAAAAATTACAGATTCACAAAAACATAACTCTTCATCTCTTTTACATTTAAATTGGCTTGTCAAAATAACTTGAAATCACCCTCAGAGTTAACAGTGCAAAATAAAATTATGCTTTTTATATTTCTAATTAGTCACCAAAAAAAGCATTTCAATAAAGATAAACTCAATTTTTTAGTAACAGGTTTTTGTCCAATCAGAACATTAGTAAGTTTGTTTTTTTTTTCATATGAAACCCTAAATCTTTTTCTTTTGATCAAGTCATATAAAATAACATAAAAAAAGTAAAAAAAAAAAAAAGAGATCTTAAAATTGTTTAAACTATAAATAAACTACAATAGTGCAAAAATCTATCAAAAATGACAACCGATAGTAAAGAAACTAAAAATATTCTTTTGTGATCGGCCAAAACGCAACTGGAAAGTTTTCTTTTGTTTTTTTAAACGAAGGAGAGGAAACGTTTTTTTGTTTTTTTTTCAAGACAAAGTGAGAGAACAAAAAGTTTGGATTTTTTCAAAGTAAGAGAGAGAAAGGAGAGTTCCTTTTTATTTTCAAAGAGACTAGAAAAGATTAGCCGAGAAAAAAACAAACAAACTTGGGTTTATATAAATTGTTCAAATTTAATTTTTACAAAATTAATTTTGTTCATAATCAATCGGAAAAAATAACTTGACTCATCTCTAACTTTGTACTATATTTGCCATTTTTCTTAAATCTAACAACAAAAATCAAATTTTTTTTTTTTAATTGAATTAAACATTTATTTAAAAAAATATCAATGGAAATTATCAACTTAGTGTTCAAATCTTTAATATCATGAAATTTCACATTAAAATTTGAAATAAGCAAAAAAATGGCAACTGAAATTTCTTTTTGAATTCATTACTCAATGCATCACGTAAAAAGTTTTACTTACTGGTCGAAGGAGGGGCTGCAGCCTAGTCAGGCACATTACAACAGCTTCTATTAATTGAAAATCTGTCTCCCTATAAGCCTCTAGAGACTAGAAAATAATGAAAAAGTCATTAAATCATTAGTAAAATAATAACCAAATTCTGTTTAGAAGAGAAACCATTCAATTTATAAAATGTTTTTCTTGTTAAATTTATTTTTGTAAATTCTATTCAAAATACTTTTTTTTGATTAACTTGGGTTTCACAATTTAATTATATTCTTCATCTAATAAAATAATCAGTTTACATTCTTTTAAAGTATTTACAAATCAAGAGAGTTTTCCTCAAATTTTTAACACTGACTCATCAGTATTAAAATTAATTAAAATTTATAAAAAATGGACTTTAGTCAACTCATTAAAATAAAAAAGTTATCCAGATAAAAGAGTTTTCAGAAAATGTTAAGATCTTTAAAATAAACTTTTTTTAAAAAAATGGGGATGGAAAAAAATGGCTCCTTACTTTCATCATTATCCTGAGAAGTTGTTTTATTTCTGAGTCTGACACGGTTTTACTGATGCAACCAAACACAATAATGGCTCGAGGTTGGAGTGCTGGATTGTACTGGAATGCAAATCTATATAAATAAAAAGAGATAAATTAAAATATCTTCTTTGAATGAAAGCTGAGATGACACTGCGAACCAAAAGAGTTTGAATCTAAACATTTTGGATTTTTTTTCTCAATAATTTACACTATAATTTTTGAAATAATCTAATCTAATTTAATTTAATATTTATAATTAACAAATGTACTTTCTATCAAAGATTAATTGAAATCTTTCTATTAGAGATATTTACATAATTTTACTTTTTGGGGGAAGATTAAACAGAACCATTAGAGTTTGAAAGCATCCTAAATATTGCAAAAGGAGTTCAGTTTTAGCAAGATGAAAATAAACAAATTATAAATTTATTATCAACTGGCAAGCTTAATGCTTTAATGCGAAACAATTGATGTATGATCATCGTATAATTAGGAAATATGTTAAAAAAAGTGGTGTTGTCAGAATGAAACACTCAAAATCAAACCAAAAGCTCTGGCTTCTGCACAAGTTTCTAAATTGAAATTTGCACTGATCCAAATGAACCCAAATGCAACCAGTCATACCATTTTTGATGAAGCTGGTTTGGTTTGCTAGAGTTTAAAAACCTATCAAACATTTATTGTTGATGCTGGAATTGTAGATATTATATTTACTTGGTGAGCACCAACCCAACCTAAGGCCATTTTACGTGCTCTTACCCGGCTTTTTTACATTCGGTGTTACCCTTTACCTAGATGAGCTGCTCTCCCAAGTTGAGCCTCATCTGCCCGAGCCTGTTAGTGTGAAAGTAATGGTTTTAACAGGGATTTGAACTCGATTCCAAACTCCGAGCTTCTACCAAAGCTCCAACATTGCTGGAATTGTTGATATATCCCAAACAACCAACAACATACTTTCGAAAGCTGGGTACCATAAAAAAATGTCCGCCTCTCCTCCACTATCAAAATGATAGTTGTGGTTTAGCATTCATAGCATTGATGGATTGAAGCTAATGATTTAGCCAACTGAGAGCCTTGATTTGAACCCAATTGGAATGATGTAGTTGCTGATAAAGATGAAATTTATGAGATTAGCAAGAAGTAATAAAGCGTAGACATCCTGTGAAAAGTAATTTGCAAAACTTGCAGAGAAGTTCCAGAAGAACAATTGAAAAATCTTGTTCATGGTGTAAATAAGAGACTAGTTAAGCTGATAAAATCTTGAGTTGGAAGATTTGAATTCGTTAAAATAGAGTAAATCAATATTTAAATGACTTGGTGAACACATTTAAGATTGAAATACTAATGACTAAGCCTATTCTATTCATCGTCATATCATTAATGTGCACAAGAAAATGAGCTAAGATAATAAAATAAGTTTGGCATTTGATGTTTTTATTTCATTTTTGTATTTTGGAAAGTTTCTGTTCAATGAAAATATGAATACTAGTAATAATAATAGTAATAACTTATGATATTGTTATTTTTTTTATTTTATAGTTATGTTTAAAATGCATCTTCACATAAAAAAAATGACTTGTATTTGGATTATATTTTCCTTAAAAAAATAATTCAAATTTAGACACAAACTCTTTCGGTTCACAGTGTATAATCTGTGTATTCTTCTCTTGAAGGATTACAGAATAAACAACTTCAATTGTCAATTTCAAATACAAAATTGGTTTTTGATGGACATATATTAAATTAATAGTTTAATTAGAAAATTTATTCATAAAAAATTATTTTTGGTAGAATATCTGTAGGTACAATAAACATTGCTGTAGCATCAAATCGGAAACAAAAATAATAAGTATATTTTATCATAATTTCAAAAAAGAATTAATTACTAAAAGAAAGTTCATGTGTTAAGTTTTCCAGAAGACTTTAGTTCTTTACACAACTTCAGTTAAAATAAAGGTGATTCTATTATAGGTAAACTATTTCTTTTGTCTTCAATAGAGAATCTGTAAACAACAAATAATTAAACAAATGTTAATTATATTCAATGTTTGGAAATGTTGATATATTTTTTAATATCTGATAGTTTTTGTTTTTAATTTGATAGATTTTAATTAAATAGAGTTCAATTTTAACTTATTCTTAAAAACTAATTGATGTTTTTAGAGTGAAATACTAAATAGTTTATCTTTTGACTTTGATGCAAAGTGAGAAAATGATTTGCTTTTTTAATTTACACACCGTTTTGCCAAATCAGTCCACTGATTAAGCCATTCACAGCTTGGAATATCTTTCATACAAGCCTGAAAAAAAAAAAATAAAACAAATAGAAAAAAAAAAAAGAATTTAAACTATCATTAAAATATTAACCAAAGGTTCATAAATGCATTGAAAAATTGCAGAACTTGCAGAATTAAAACTCTTTTGATATTAAAATACAGTCAAGAAGTATATTAATGTAGATTCAAATAAGAGAGGGTTATTAAAGGATTAGGAAATATTTACTTTTAAGCCAAAAATTAGGAATAAAAGTTTTTGAAAAATAACAATTAAAAGCAAACCTCCATAATTTCTAATAATGCATCTGTTATGGTCTCCAAGGAGTTTAGAGAGAGTTTCTCATGTTCTGGTGGTGATGTTGTGAATGACCGGTCCCCAAGGTGGTAGCTAGTGCGAAAGGCACTCACAGCCGCAGATTTCACCTTGCTAATGCCAAAAAGTTGATAAAATTTGGGCAGAGAAAATTCAGCCAAGCTCAGTTTCAGTGCCTTTAAAGTGGCTTCTAAAAAAGACAAAAAAAAATGGTCAGGGTTACGATAAGAAAATCTATTATAACAATTAACTCTTATTTTGATTTTAATTAAGTCTTTAATTTTAGGACATTTTTCTGTTTAAAAAAATGATTTAAAGATGTTTTGTATTTAATTTGCTAAAGCCAGGGCACCATTTCCAGTTAAACCTAGAAGTAAAAAAGCTGTTATTTTTATTGGTTTTAAATTTGTTTGGATTCCTTAATAAAATATAGTAACCTCCCGGAATAAACAGCTTTGATTATTTATTTATTTAGTTTTAAATTAAGAATCAGAGTTGATGGAAATTACTACCCTTGACACAGTGATGATGTGTAAAAGAAAAAAAAATTAAGGCAAAATTATTTAAATCATTAAGACTTTTTTTAATTTGCAAGGAAGGTAGACAATAAGGTTAATTTTATGTTATGTCTTTATGCATTTAAAATTCAGTGAGGGATTACTTTTTAAAAACATTAATATAAAAAGATAAATCTTCAAAATTAAATTATTTATTACATTTAACTTTTTCTTTTTTTATTGCAAAAACATGTAAAAGAATATTTTTTAACTAAAAAAATGTCTTTTCAAAAAAAAAAAAAGGGGGGGCATGCACCTGGGCAATGCCAAGTAGCTTTATAAAAAGAAATATTTTTCTTCTGAAAATCAAAATGATATTTCATTATTGAAAATCTAAAGCAAAAAAAAAAAGCCCTTCTTACCAGAGAAATGAAGCTGTGGACAGGTGCACAATGAATGTATGATATTAATGACAAGGCCATGAGTTGATGCTCGAAGAGTAAGGGGCCCTGTGGATACGAGCAGGGTCACAATATGGAATAAGTAAGGAAGATGACTGGCCACTGAAAATAGATAATGAACATTATATGAACAGTTGCAAATAGGGGTTATATTTTTTTCAATTAAAATAAACAAAGAATTTTAGAAATTATATAAAAACATTTTTTTTAATCCTTTGATATTTTTAACACTGTGCTCCTTCCTCCCTCTAACACCACACTACACTTCCTTCCCTTACTTTTCCCAAAGAAATATACAATGAAAGAAAAATAATATTAAAACATGGTTTGCTGCCTTCTTACAACATATACCATTAAACAGAAAAATGTTTTTTTTACAACTCACGATTTTTAGGTTTGAACCAGTTGTTTTTTTTTAAGATTAGTCCAAATTAATGCTACTACTATAATTGAGTGGATAATTAAGAAATGAAATTGAAGCTAAAAATAATCAAGAAATTTCACCATAAATAGAGTAATAAATTTTTTTTTTCTTTTTTATTAAAAAAATATGTGCAAATGTTTAATTTGTTTTTATACAATTGTTGCTATTGGGTTATTCTATAGTCTTTAAAAAATCTAATTGCATAATCAATTTTCAAAAGTAGCAAGGTTTTGGTTACAAAATTTTAGGCTATTGCAGATCCCACATTTAAAAGAAACATTTTACATTTGGAATAAATTACTATTGCTGTACTCAAAGCAAGATAAAAAATACAAAAACACATATATATACATACCATCAAGTGAGTTATTGAAAGACAACATGAGAAGGTAGCGAGCAAGGATGGCAATATCATCCCACATCAAATGCTGTTCCAGGGTGTGCGTGGGAGACACGCAGGTCTTTTCAATGAGCTAAAAAAAAAAAAAAAAAATCCAAAAAAAAATCATATTAATCATTAAATACATAATCCAGATCATTGAAAAATACTTCATAAAAATATTTACTCCTCCCACTCAGAAATAATTGATGCACAGCTAGAAAAATCCTCTCAAATTGAAAATTAAGCAAACAACAATTCGAAGGAAGGTGCGCTCAGTGGTCAGCGAAAACGCCTGCTCCACAACCTCGAGGACAAACCCACTGTTAGGAAGATCTGGAACACGGCGCGCAATCAAACTCTATGGCAGCGATAGGTTCACCAAATGCCAGACTGGCAATGACACTTATGACAATGAAGAGTGATTGCCCTTTAATCAAAGAGCTGAATGCTTTGTTTTGTTTTTAAGTTTGAAAATAAAGATCATGTCAACGTCTGTTTTTGAGTCTCTGATACAAAGTTGTTTTGTCACAGTAAGTTTGTGTTGAGTGTCATAATTTAATAGGTACAATAAAAAGAACATAACAGTTTTACTGTAAAAAGCACTGCCAAGATTTAATCTGATGTTCTCTTAATAGTTTACTTACATGTAGTCAAAGTAACTTAAGTCACAGTGATCGGCAATATAGGGAGCACATTAACCCTTATGAAAAACATGACTATTTAGCATTTATAAAAAATGAATATTTAAATGTGCTCTTAATTTTCTTAAGTTTTTTTTTTTTTTTCATTAACTGGAAAGAGTTTTTAGACTTGAAAATTTACGTGTATTGGGTATATTTAAAAAATAAACAAATAAATAATATATCTTGTTTTAAAAATAAATTTTGTTTCAAAAGTTAAAAAAAAAAAAAATGATTGAATGAAAAGAAAAACATTAAAAAAATCATTAGTTTTATCAAATTAAGTTCAAAGTTTATCAACAGACAAATTCCAAGGGAGAAAACTGATGTTTAAATAAGTCCAAAAGTATTTCATGGAAATCAGGTTTGATTTATCAAATACTAAAGTTAGTCTGTAAGTTTTCTAGTTTGATTTTTTTTTTTATTATATTGTATACTTTACCCTGCATAAGCGTCCAATGACTTTCCGCGATACAAGTTGGACATTTGCTGAGGTCAATGCAACAGCCGTATCTGCCATAATCTCAGCTTGGATGGAGCCAAGGCCACCTGTTACACTCCGCTGAAAGAAAAATTAAATTTTTCATGAAAAAATAGAAAAATTTATAGTCAAAATTCTTTATTAAATTTCTGATGAACAAAAAAAGAGATGTAGCGATATAATTTTGATGTTTAATGAATGGTATTTAATTTGAGATTTGGATTTTTGAACTGAAATTCTGTTTGAAAACTTTCTGGAAAAACTTCCTTCTTTATTTACAGGCATATTCAAATCAGAACAAAGAAAAGCGAATGAATCTTTACAATTGAAATAATAACTGACCTTGATGAAACTGTCTAAAACCATGTCCAACAACTCTGCGACTTGACCAATGTTGCCCCAGATTTTGGCCTGGATGGATGGATACATCTGGAATAAAGAAAATAAATAATAAACTTTTTTTTTTCATTTAAGTTATTAAAACATTCCTCAAAATTAATGAAAGATGCTAAAAAGCAAGGATAATTGAAAGATGCATGGTTATGAAGAAAAAAAAAAAGACTACAATAAAAAAAATAATTGTAGAAATGGATATAATTACATTATACAAATAAGATATTTTTTTAAGTATTAATGCATGGTTTTTGTATACACACAGAAAGCCAGCTAAGTACTCAGTAAACTGAAAAGTTTTGTTGTCTTGTGCTTGTTGTACATAAATACGCACACACAGTAAAGTTTCAACTTTTTTCCAATATGCAAAATACTCAAAAATTATTTAAAATTTTGTTTGGAATAAATTCTATTCATATTTTGTTTTTTTGTAAACAAATGTTTTGTATATCAAATTTGAAGACTATTGTTTCTATCATTTTTGTTATTTTCACAATGTTTCAGCCAATTATGTTTTGGTCAATCTCAGGTGATAAAATGATAAAACCTTAATGTCATATTCTAAGATTTTTACAGAACTCTAAACTCAATCCTTCAGTTTACAACAGTTTAGTGTTATTTTTTTTTTATCAATATCAAACTTTAGAGCTAAAATTTTTTTATAAAAAGCAAAATTCTATTTCCTTTACATCTAATAACTGCTAATGAAAATTGTGTGACAGATAAGGCTGGTTAGAAAATTCATTAATGATGATATTTAGAGCATGCATCAAAGATTTAAATGATTGACTTGAATGGCATATCAAATATTATAGATCATATAATGCCAAATGTTTTAAAGATCTAAGCAAGAATAATGTTAAGATTTCTATTAAAAATAGAAGATAATAGTCATTAAGCAAATCAAATAAAATAGCTGTGTATTTATTTTTTATCACCTCTACTTCCTCGATGGTCATGGTGATCAGTTTATCCCAGATTAAAGCCACCTTTTGACGTTTATTCTCATCAGCCTGCTTACAAAACCTAAAAAAGCAACAATAAAAATCATAAAACAATCATATTTACCAAATAGAAACTATTTTTGTCTAATGAAACATATCTTAAAATATTGGTAGCAAAATAAGAACAATCTACTCTTATGTATTTTATCATGGTTGAGAGTAAATCATGTAAATCCTGTAGCTAGTCTTTTCTGTCTTTTAATTAGTTAATTTTCAAGTATTCATTAATTCAATTTCTAAATAATAATAGATTAACAAAAGACAAAAGTTGAAAAAAAAAAAAAACAATTCATCAATGTAAAAACTTTGAAATTAATCAAAAATTCATTTTTAATACCCTTTAACAATTTATTTATTTGATTTTCTAAATTATAAAAATTTCAAAAAAGATATTTCATAAGAAAGTAAAATGAAATATTAACAATTTTGTTGTTGAAATATTTGCAAAGTTGGATCAGTTTTTATTAGGAAAAAAAATTTCCTCTGTAAAAATAAGAGAATTTTTTTGTTAATGCTTACCAATATTATGAACCCTTTTCCCATAGACCTTTTGACCCTTAAGTCAAGGACTTTTAAACCCTCACCAAGGACTTTTGAACCCTCTCGCTGCTCCGCTATGAAGATGATATTCAATGAAAACAAAAATCACTCAAAAGACAAACAGCAATAAATTAAATTTTACCGAGTAAGATTTGGCAACCATGGCGTTATGTATTCGAGGCACAGATGCTTCATTTCTATATTAGAATTTCCAAATCCCTGGATGCATTCTTCAAGAAATTCTAATGTTAAATGTGGTTCATTGGCTGCTAATTTTTCACTGATGGATTTGATAAAAATTGTGTTATTTGCAGGAATGCACAATCCTAGAAAAGAAAAAAAAAAAATTATCAATCAGATCTATAAATGCTTTTTTATCTTGTCTAATAAAAACTATATAAAGATTAATTTATTGAGAGTAGAAGGGGGTATTTTCTCTACTTTTTTGGATGTACAAACTTTTTATACATGTTTATTCAATCATTAGCAAAAATATTCAATGGGGTCAAATACTTAATAAGTAATAGACAATTTGTAGTTTGTCAGTAAATGGTCAAATAATATTATCAAAATCTAAAAACAATAAAACAAAAGAATTTTAATTTTATTACAGAATGTTTTCATCCAAAACACTGCATCCAACTAACTTCTCAATAACTTAATGCCTACTATCAATACATTTATTGAATTTTAGGAGCAAATTCTCTTTCTTGAAGAAAATATTTGTTTTACCCAACTCACTGCTCCCTTAAAAATAAGTCTTCCCTATTACAAAGAAAATGGTTGCTAGACAAATAAATTTTTCCTTTTTCACACCAGCACATTGACAGCTAAGTACATTAATTTATTGACAGCTAAGTACATTAATTTATTTCAGCAAGCCACTTAAATTTGACCCCTTCTTGTATATTACAAAATTTTTAGTAAATGTATAAGGGTATTTTTGTCTAGATGCGTAAGGTTTCATTATTTCAATAATGTGGATAAAAAGCAAATCACAAATCAGATGTCAGAATTGGCATTTTCTCTTATTTTCAATTCTTTTTTTTCTATAAATGCAAAAAAATTTTGTATAAATGTCAGTTTTAAAATCAGTAAAATACATTCTAGAGAAACAGCAGATTAAAGTACGTGCATTTTCGTTTAAAAGTATATGTGCATGTATGCATGCACATGAATTTTAATTCAATATAGATACACACATAGGTGAACCAAAAGTTAGAAAAATTCTGGTATTGCTCTATTTCTGAACCTTCAGGTGTTGATATAATGTATGTATAAGTATAATAATTATTTATAGATGTACTTGCAATCAAGAGTGCAGATACACAGAATTACCAAAATTTACTTTAGAACTTAAGACAATCGAGTTAATATTGAATACATAATGATTATAGTACCTGTCGTTTCTAATAATTGACCTTCTATCTTGAGGTCAAAAGTTTGTGTGAGAGCACACAATAGGTTATAGGCTGCTGAACGAAGGCTTGGATCAGAGCTGCCCAAGTTGAGCAATGCCTGAAAAGAGATGAAAACAATATAATACAGTAAGCAAAAAATCAAGAAAAAAACACGAAAAACACAATGAAATAAGATTTTTTAAACTATTGAAATAAAATAAAATAAAAAACAAGATTTTTTCAGGGGGGGAAAGGGATGATAATATAAAAATAGTTATTGGAACTGAATTTTTTTAAAGAAAATTCTTCCAATACATTCAGATATTATGAATAAGTTTTTGTTTAGATTTAATTACTTCCAGATTTTATAAAGCAATTAATCACTAAAATTGAAAAAAAAAAAGGTTTTAATTTATTGTGAATGTTTAGAAACAAATACTCTTGGAAATATACAAATACTTACAACATTAAGTAATGTTCCAGGAACATCTTTTGGTCGGATTTTTGTATGTACTGTAACTGTATCCTGGAATTTCAAATATATAAAAATGTTAGCACACTCAAGAAAAGTTAAATAGAAATTTATAAAGATTTGAAAATAAAAAGAAAAACTAAGAGAATGATTGAGATTAATAAAAAGAAAAAATAACACCAAGAGACTGAAAACAATAGATTGCATATCACCATTGATCCAAACTTATGTTTTAAAAGACATTTCATAGCAACCAGTTTTTATTTTTTATCTTTTCAATTAATTTGATGTGATTTTTCATATCAGATGAAAATCTATTGTACCATAATGAACAATGGAATATAATAACCATATGCTGACATTTCTCACTCGACTAGATATGTCTATAATTTCACATTGATGATGGAGAATTATGTGGGACACCATCTTTCACTTGTTTGCTTGTGCCTGCTTAAACTTTTATGTGATACATATATGAGGTACCTTAAATAGGTTTCAAGACTATTTTTGTTTGATCACTTTTATTGATAGCACACTCATGAAACTCTAACCCTCTTTGAAGTCATCTCTTCTCTGGGTATAACTTCTCTTAACTAATATACAGTGTGAACCACTGATAAGTAGAGCCAAAACCAAAACTCCACTATCTCTAAAAACTCAAATGACTCTTTCCTAAAAAATATGTCTGAAACTTAAATTAATAAATCAAACTACTGCAAAAACAAACAAGAAACAAAAAAGAGAATCAAGATGATATAATAAACATACGGGTTGGGATAATTCCCATCTGGTCCTGATATGGATGATGCAATTCACAATGGTATCACAGTCACTATGGATGAAAGACAACGGTCCAGTTTCATTGGCAATGGTTAGTGTGAATTGGTTGTCATCAACCAAACACACCTAAACAGAGGGAAATCAAGAAATTTAGACAAAATTATTAAACAGTTATGAAAGTTATTCCAATAAGATTTAAAAACAAAAAAAAAAGTTATGTTTTATGTTTTAGAAAACTAGGCTTTGAGCCACAGACTATTGTTGAAAGGGATGGTAATTTTAAATGAAAATTATTTTAAAAAAACATAAACCAATATAGATTTATGACATTAGCTCAAATATTCAATTTGATATTTGACACAACCTTGATTAAAAAATATCTACAAAGATTTTAAATTTAAAATGAAATATCTTTTTATTTGCTGATTTCACTTTTTATTTTAATATGTTAATAAATATTTTTTTTCTTGTTAGTAAATTTATGACAAAGTTATGTTTTTTTTTCTTACTCAACTTTTTACAATTTGATCCATTAAAAATTTTTTTAAATATTGGTTAAATGAACAAATTTTTCAAATATTGGATTTAAAAAATTATTTTCTGCTTTTACTTTTCAATACAATTCTGAATGTTGCATAATTCTATTAAAAAGTAAAAATTTTTTTAAAAAGTTTTTTTTTTAAATTTTTTTTTTAAATTTATAATTTTTCTAAGAGTGTATATAACAAAAACACTATTTGCAACCAATTCATTTTCAAACAAATCAGCCTGTTTTTTGGGTTTTTTTTATATAAGAAATATGTGAAAGATGTGTTTTTAATGGAAACCACCAATGCTAAAGTATCTTAAATGAAAAAATATTCTATTCTTCTTTCCAATTTCAGCATGGAAAGAAACAAAACACCAGGTTTTTTAGTGAAGAAAAGCTGCTAGCTAGTCATAGCTAGAAAACACTTAATAGGATGTAGTGGAGTTTTTTTTTTTTAATTGAGGCAAGATGGGAAGCCATATTTATTTTTTTTTATAACATTTTCATAACGTTTAAAAAAATATTTAGTTGTGGGCTTGAAGCAGTTAAGTAGTGAAATTTCCCAACTTTTCTTCAATAATATCATAGATGCAAAGGAAAAGATATTGAAATCAACGCTATTTCATCTTGATAAAAAAAAATATTGGCCCCCCAAAAAAATTATAGGTTAGTTGTAGATTTTCTTTTAATGCATGTTCTGAAGAGATATGCAAATCAAAATTGAACAGTAGTTTAAAAGATGTAAACAAAAAATATATTAAAATTTTGAAAAATATTTACCTCAACGATTTCTGAGGCATAGTAAACATCATTGAGCAAAACTTGATGGCCAAGCACTTTGCTGCGTTCTGATGACGTAACTTGAATGGCATTTGGCCCAACCTAAAAAAAAGAACAATTTATTAGGATTCCTTACTGATTTCAATACATACATTTACATAATTCTTTTCTATCATATTTCCATTTATCCTCCTTCCAATTTATTGGTGACTGTGAGGTTCTTGCTTGTGCAATCATTAGGTCTAAAATTTTATGCATTGTTTAAACTAGTTTAATGAAGGAATAAAAAAAAATCTAAAAAGGAAGATATTTGAGGTTTATGACTAACCTTCCTTCTTAACTCATCTTGATTTCTCTAATCTCAACAGTCCAGTTAAAAAAGAATAATTTTTCTCACTTAAATGCAATATATTCAGATTCTGGATGTTATCAAATAACATTACAACTAAGCCATAAAAATTTTAAACCCTTAATAATAGAAAACAAAATCCCAATGTGAATAAGATGAATGCTTTACCTTGAGAGCCACTTTTGTGTCCTTATGAGATAATTTTAGGGCATCTTTGTATACTTTCAGGTCTTCTTCTAAAGCCAATGTTGTTCCAGGCATTTTTCCAGAATTATCAGTATCAATATAATCATGCAGATGGGAAGGATGTTCAATAAATTTTAATTTTCTACTATTCTAAAATTAGAAATATAAAAACATAATGAAAAGAGAGTTACCTTTATTTAAATAAAGTTCAAAATTTAACAAATGAAACTTTCAAAAATGAAAGCCTTTCATTCTGAATCATTTTTCATTCAATTTTTTTAAATTAGATTTTTACTTGTAACATTTTTATTTGAATATGTATTATTTTTAGAAACCAATTATTTTACTGATTTTTACAAAAATAATTATTTTTCTAATTATTTAAAAAAAACAACTGAAGGGAATTTTACACAACTTTCATAAACAATCCCCAATACATATCGTCAAGCCTGAAATTTTTTTGGGGGAAGGAATTGATCTATTTGATAAGTCTATTGAATCCTTGTGGGTTATTCAATACAAATATTTGGAGGGGGGATAATCAATACATTTATATTGATTTACCTTCTGCAGAAGTGCAGTGTGTATTTTATGGCCCCAACCAACGGGGCTTTTGTAATTTATTTAATATTAAAAACAGTGTACTGAATATTCTTTATGTTGAAAATATTCTCTATGGCCAAAAGATCTAAAAGGAAAAAAAAAAAGAGGCCACTTACTTTTAAGGGTGCCAATATTCTGTCATGGTATTTTGTGTACTCTCTGACCCATGAATTACAGTTATAGATGTAGGCAGCAAAAATGTTTTGGTTGACAACCTCTGGCATCACAACAAACCATTTATTTAAGAAATCAGTCTAAAAAATATTGTAATATAAAACATCACTTTATAAATAGAATATCAGGCACAGTATCAGGTATGAGAGAGGTCTTGCTTAAAAAGTTTCAAGTAGGAGTTATCAAATGGTTATGGTTTTTATTTAACCAAAAACAACAATAACTAAAACTGCTAAATACTTATACTCAGTGATGATTACCATTATGGATTGTATAAAAAGCTAGATATGAAATTCTGTAATGGCTTCTGATTAAAACAAAAATGTTTTTCAGTTAAACCATAAGTCAAACTTATAGAAAACAATAGGTCAAATTATTTGAAACATTGTGTACTAGCAATCTGAAAACTCTGTATTATAATGAGTTACTTTGAAAAAAGAATTCATCAGTTTTAATCCAAAATAAAAATTACATAAATATATGACCATGTAAATTGATTATTATTATTTTATAAACAAAAAAGTTTTTCTTTTAAATTGCCAATTATTTTCTAGGCAAATTACATTTATACACCTTTTGTTCAGTAATATGAACCAATAATCCAAGAGAAAATAATTGGGTTAACTATGTGTAACCAAATTCTATAACTGATAGAAATAACCATTTTGGAATGAATACCTAAAAATAAGATAGAAATTTAACTTACCCTAAATCTATTTTCTGAACAAGTATGTGTAAAATCAACAACCAATTCAAAAGGATTGTTGTAATAGGGTTTCAATGTGAGCAATATGTGATATATTAGTAAGTCTCCATTTATTTCACCAACTCTGAATTAAAAAAATAAAAATAAAAACAGTTTGATAATCAGAATTATTTCAATTGATAGTTTTATTTTATCTTTACTCCCAAAAATTTATTAAATAAAAAAAAAAAACAAATTGAGCAATCAGTTTTACATAATCGTTTCAAAAATAGATTCTTTGATGAAACATTGATTCAAAATTCAATTTGCTTTATTTTGTCATAAATGTTCATAAAACAAAGAAAAAGATCTTTAATTTTAATCAGAATTTGTAATTTAGATAAAAATTCAATTTTAAATTATTGTCTAGATTTTTTGGTTATTGAAATCACAAAATTTCTCAGATTAAAATTTCCTCAATTATTATCGATGAAATTTGTTCCAAAAGCAATGCCTCCATTTTTTTAAACCTTACTCAAAAAGTCGAAGAGCTACAAAGCTGGACCTTTTGTGCTCTAGGCATGAGTGATTGATCAGTTCATTTTTCTGCATGGAGGAATTCAATGACACATTTCTGTTTCTGATACACGTCAATGAAAGGAGTAGCTTTCTTAGAGTCTCACACACACCATTAATATTTGCAATAGAGAGATGAAACTTTCAGATCATGTATGCTTTAATTAGATCAACATTACAATGCAATTTGCAATCCCCTGAGGTCCATTCAGGCAAAAATTTAAAAAAAAATAGGAGGTATCACTTGAAAGGTCCTTATATTTCAATTTTATAGGATTTTATTTTTTTGTAGTTGAGAGTCATAAAGCCATAATATAATAAAATTAATTTGAAAACTTTAAAATAGAAATATTTGTTAAAAGTCTATAAAATTAATTGCCTTTCATACAAAGTTAAATTCAAAAGTGCATATGATAATCTAGAGTTAGTTTATAAGATGTTATCTGAATAAACTAAGTTGTCCAACTCACTTGTATCTACGAGCAATGTAATAAAAAACTGGATATCCTGATTTGCTAGTTCCAGCTTGATAAAAAATATTAAGGCTTTTTAAAGATTTAAATTCATCTTTCTCATGCATGTTGTGCTTTGACATGAGTTCTTCAAATCTGGTACTTGTCATATCCATTGTACTCCACCTGAAAGATAGATAAACAAACTTAGAGAAAAGAGAGATGAATAGAGATATGTCTGAATTTATTAGTATTATTCATAGTCTTCATTCAAGACTACCACTTACTTTCAGTGCTATCTTCACAACATTTTAACTAATGTGCCTTCCTTTCTTGCTATTCAAGTTCAGAAACTTTCATGTCGAACTCAAGAATCTTTAACAGGACACATAGCATAATGGTTGTATTTGTCATTTTATACTAGCTCTAATGACAATCATCTGGAAGTGATGGCTAGGTTTAATCCTTACTGGAGGCAAAAATAGCTGAAGAATACTTCAAATTGATTAATATGGTATCTAATAATCCTTATGGAATGGGGAAAGTTTAACACACATTGCCACGTAAATAAAAAATTAAGTTTATTGCTATGAAAAGCCTCTCAAGTTTGACATGAAGGTTCCTGGGTTTTAATAATATATGAGGAAGGCCAAAGGTCATATTGGCTGAAACTATGTGAAGATAAGAGTGAGAAATTTCTAATAAATAGTCTCTAAATATAATATAGAAGGGATTATATATATATATATATATATATATATAAAAATGAACCACACTAATCACAATTAGAAACCAACATCAATAAATAACTTGGACATTTGTATATAGATCTATTTCATTCTTCAAAAGTATGATGAAGTGACCGAATCCTTGAATACTTAAGAAAAATTAACTCAATAAACTAGGAATTGTCTTCATAGCCGAGTGGTCTAAGACATTAGTCTCTGATCATGAAGTTTGTGGGTTCAAATTTGGATGAGTTGCAATGGTGATTTCTGGAAGAATGAAATAGATCTAAATGTAAATGTCCAAGTTATTTATTGATTTTGTTTTTCTAATTGTGATTGGTACGGTTCATTTAAAGATACTGTTGGGAATATAATTCCATTAATTTAATAATAATAAATATTATATATATATATATATATATATATATATCTCACAATCACAATTTGAAAATAAAGGTCAAATAAAACGATGTACTTTTGTTTTTTTTTTGATTAGGGGTATGAAAAATCAGAATAAAACAACATAGAAGCCTACACATAAATGGAGAAAAGTAGCACTGATGTAATGTGATGTAAATGGTTTTATTTTATGTAATTTATTTGCTGATAATTTATTATTAAAAAAAGAAATTTAAAAAACATTTCCTATTAAGGTTTTTTGAACAAAATATAACTTACTGCGAATCAAGGGGTCGATGCTCTGGTGGCCCCAAATATGCTAATAATGTTGCCAACTTATCAAAAGGCCTCCTACCAACAGCTTTATGGTCCCTTGATATAAGAAAAACAAAATTGAATTAAAAGATAGCATATAAAGTTTATCTTTTGAACAACTTTGTGCTTATGTTGTTTTCTAAATATAGATTTTGGTATAACTTTCAATCAAGAATCTGAATATAAAAGCAATGTCATATGAACAGAAATCCTTTGAGCTGAATGAAAGTTTTTTTTTAAAAAACAACAAACACACTTTTTTAGCATAATAACAAAGAGTGAAATACAAGCTTTTATTTCTGAGCTTTCATCAAATGGTAAAAATAAAATAAATTCATAATATATGTGTCACCTGGTAAGACAAGTGACTATAAATATCAATACAGATAAAACTCCAATAAAACACAATGCAGATACATCATAAAAATGTGATTTTAATTGAGCATTTTCATTTTTAAATCATTGATGTATCAAAAAGAATTAAGGGGACAGATGAATTAATATGGACGTTAAGTGTTTATAAGCAAGTATTACTTATATTAAGAGTTTTAAAAAAAGACAAGAAAAAACTATTTTTCACCTGCTGCTTGACAAATAGTCACCAATTTTCTCTTGATTATTCCACAATAGGCGATGTAATGCAAGAACATTAGCATCATTAATGAAAGATAAATTGTGGTTGCCAGCATCCACAGTCTCACAATCAGATGCAATCTCCTTGAAGAATCTAAAAAAAAAAAGAAGATTTTTTAAATCATCAGAGGTTTGCAATTATTTATATTTTATTACAAAAAAGCCACTTCTGTATACAAATAAGATCTGTTGCATTTTACGAATGAAAAATAGCTTATATTTAAAATAAAGACAAATGTAGAATTGTCATTTTATCAAAAGTTTATTTCAGAGCTTTCTATAAAATATCTCCTTTTCTCACTAAAATAATGTTGAACATTTTTTAAAGCAATAACTTGTGATAGATTTTTGCAAAAACAAATATTCTAAAATCTTTTTGTTTTTTTGCATTACAATGTTTTGAAGATTCAAAGAAACAATAATAATCTTGCACAACTTTAAAATGACAAAAGTTGACAGATTTTCATTGTATTTCTTTAAATGTTGATTATATATAATGATTTCTATATAAAAACATTAATTTTTTTCTAAAACTTTAATGCTGATTTTTTTTTTCTTCTTTACTCAATTTAGATTTTTATACATATTTTTTTAGTTTATTATTTTATTTCAAAAATCTAAACATTTTTTTTCTTTAATAACAGGTTGTTCAATCTAAATATAAAAATGTTTTAAACAGCTTTATTTTTTAGTTTAAAACAAAAAATTTGAAGATTTTTAAAATGATTAGATGAAAGAATATTGGATAAAAACTCACTTGCGGCCAGCCTCAAAGTTAGTCTTCAAGAAGTCATTAAAAGCTCGCATATGTTGTTCTTTACTAAACAGTAAATGGTTAGCAATGTTCTGCATGATTTTACACATCAGAGTTAAGCCTCGTTTTACTCGTGGCGTGGGTTCCTCATCAATTATTCCCGATTCAAATGGAGACACTAAAGAAAAGATAAGTTTTATTAGACTTAATCATCAGCTACAAACAAGAAATTATTGATAATGTAATAACCATGTATAAAATTTGCTTTTTATTTCAAAGTGTTTAAGTAAGAGATATTTAAGACTTTTTTCAAAACCAGTTCCTAACAAACACTAATAAATGTGCCTGTTTAATATCATTCTAATTAATCATTTTTGAGATATTTAAGAACAAAATTGTCAGTTCAACAATTTTAGTATTTATTGAGAACTAGGATAGTAAATTAGAAGAATTCCTAGGTTTTAAATAGTTCATTAGACATATTTTCAGTAACTAATAAAAAATTAAAGATAATGGCATCAATTTTGAATGAATGAGCTTTTGTGGCATATATATATAATTCAAGATGTATATATAATGAGTAAAAGATAAATTGTATATTGTTCAAATTGCTTTCAATCTTATTCAAGTAAGATTTTATAATTCATATGAACAAAAAAAAATCTTTGGGATTAGGGATCATCCAAATCTTATTTATTTATTTCCATTTAGTAGATAGAAATTTTATATGTTGAATGTTCAAATTCCAAATATGTATATAAGAGAGAGGAAAGAAAAATTAAAACAGGTTAAATAATATAAATCTATTTCCAACATCTAGATCAATATATTACCCCAATACGACTGTTAATATTGGCCTATTTACCAAAAATCATAAAAAAAAGAAATTCAGGACTTTACTTTATATGTGTGTTCATATGAGTGGTGGTTAGGATTGTGGGCACAATTTTTAAAGGTTTTAGTGTAGAAAGAATGATGTTGAGAGAGCAACAATTACCAAGTCCCAACAAGATAAACCTAAGGTATTAAATAAAAGTCAAAAGTCCAAAAGAAACAGACCAAATGAGAAAATTGGGTTGTTGGATGCTAATATAATTCTAGCAAAACCCACACTCGCTTCCTCTACCAAAACACAGTAAAAAACGTCCTTAAATAGAATCTCAATTAACACCCACATCATTGGTACTCATTTTCAGGAAATTGGCCAAATTTAACAACCTGTTGAGAATTAGCAGTCAAAATTAATACATTTAACCAAGCTTTTCTTTTTTCATCTATAATTTAATATATAAGTTTAACATAATGAAAAATACATTTGGATATACCCACAGGTCCCCATCAAAACACACACACACATATATATATATACATATATATATATATACATATATATATATATATATATATATATTAATGAATTTGAATAGTCCTATGACATATTCAGTAACATTTAAAAGAGACAAGATAAAGATCGTAATGTATTTATTTATATCTATCAAATAATAAATATAAAATTATGGCTAAGCCAATTAATAATGATTAAAATAAAAAAAAAATTCTAATTAAAAAAAATGCTTTAAAAACTGGTAGATAAACAGGTGGTATTTTACCAATGTTTCATAGATTTCTTTATAGATTCAGCTAAGATTCAAATTAAGTGATTAGCCATTGAAAATAGTGATGGTTGATTTGAATCTTGTTTATGTTACTGACCTTCAAGGAGTGACACCCAAAACTCTTTGGTAGGATGTTACTTTTAATGAAAAACAAAACAAATAGCACTGCAAATTCACATAAAATAAAAAAAATGGAATCAAAATGTGTATCCCTCCCCACAGAGAATAAAAAATAGGAAGAGACAGGGGAGGAGCACAAGAAACCAAGTGTGCATTTGTTAGTGAAGAAGGGGATAAGAACACATGATCTTCAACAACAATTTATCAAATCACCTTAATCATCATCATCTTTATAACCGCAAGAAGAAAGAAGTTCCTTCTTTTATTTTATTTTATTTTTTTGACAAGCCATTATCCAAGCTTGACAAGCAAAAACTTAGCAACATTACAAATACAATTTTGGTTTTCATGCCAAATAGCAACATAAAATCTATCCACCAAGAAAAAAAAAATAAAATGAAAAGCATTCATATTTATCATGAACTTGTTAAGCATGATTTTTGACATAACATTCACTTCTGAAGTTTTCAAGTTTTTGTGCTTTTTTTTTCAAAGATATTGCATTCAACTGTTTTTTTTACACATCTTTCAGGTTTAAACTTAATAAATATTTTAGAGTGTGTAGTAATAAAAAAAAAAATTTTTTATAGTAAAATCATTATACATCTGTCATCTACACATTTTGGAGTATAAAACAATTTGAGATTAGGAAGCAGAAAACAAAAACATTTTAATATTCATTAAGTTTTAACAAGTCCAAATATTTAAAGGGACACAATTACAAATTAACCGTATCTTTTGTTTTTATTCAAATCAAGAGAATAGTTTTAATTACTAAAATAAACTCAATTATAAGTATTAATAATTATAGGATTTTATTTATACTTGATATAGGCAAGAATTCTTAAATATCTTCAAAAACACTGTTACAAATAATATTAATTTTTTTTTAATTGCCAATGAATAATAAATTACAGTATGGTTTATTATTTTCATTAACATTTATTTGCCATATCTAGTTAAATTATAAATGAAAATTGGAAAAAAGGGGAATGAAATCCAATATATTCAAAGGTAAGATAAAAATAAACTTTAAAGAAAAAAAGGGATTTCAAATTTAAGAAAATTACTTCAGTTTTAAGATATAATTGAAAAGTTATTTTAGTTAATGTCTTTAATGACAATATTCATTTGACAAGTTTATTAGAAAAAAAGTTGATATTTTCTATTTGTACAAATAAATATGTATTTAGAACTAAGCACTTTAAATACAATCCTTGATAAATCTTTTTTTTAATCCAACTTTCAAAAGGTGTAAATTACATACAATTTAAATAAACTGACTTTATAAAGTATAAATGTATTTAATATTTTTAAATCTTAAACATTATTTGGATAGGAATTTGAATTAAAAATTAATAAAAAAAAAAATTCTCAAAATATATTGATGAATATTTTATGAAGTTATTAAAAAATTAGGAATTAATATTGAAAATATTTCAAGTGTGTGACCCTGGGATAAAGAAAGATAAAAAGATAAATTGTCTGATGAAGAGAAATAAAAGCAAAGCTAAAACAGACAAATCATCACACAGAAGCCAAAGACAGCAAGCAGAAGCAAAAGAAGACAATTTTCGGATTGGGATTGGATATTTTGATGATAGAAGGGTCATCTTTAAGAGTTTATTCATACTTAATGCACTTATGATTTCATTTTTTTTTAAGTAAATCTGATTAGAAATTTGTTTAAAACAAATCATTCAAAAAAAAAAAAAAATTATCAGGATTTTTACAAGATCTATTTGAATTGAACAAATGTTTAAAATATTTAAATGGGTTTAGAACTAAAATATGTACTTTTTTGAAAATTAGCTATTTCATTGGCTATTTCGTTATAAAAATAGTCATACAAGTTGTGTAAGTAATGTACTGTGTAAGTACATGAATTATTAATATGATTTTACTAAAAATTCTTTTATTAGAGAAATACATCCATGAAGACATTATCTATTTGACATATTGTCTGTTATTTTTTCACTTGAAAATTTCCAATTATCATAGAAACGATTGGTTTGTTAGTTGTTTTATGACATATCAACCTTTTTCAGTCATTTAATGCAGATAATAATAATCTTTTTGACAAACCAAACATTCTTTTTGGCCACACATGTGCACTATTTAACTCTTAGCTCGAGGGAATTCATACCTTTTCCAAGGGTACTAGTCCAATTCTGAATGCAAATGGAACGACTAGGATTCAAACTCGCACATTACGATTTCAAAGTTCGAGTGCCTAACCCTAGGCCAAATGGACCTCCTCATAAAAACAGTTATAAAGTTTTTAGTGGAAATATTTTTTTAACTAAAACTGCTGTAATGCATATTTAATTAAATCTAAATATCTTATAATTAAATGAAGTAGCATAAATTTTGAGATTACCTTTCAACTATAGCATCCCCAATAACATCTTGTTAAAATTTTGATAAGATAAAATTTCACATACTTATGTATAAATACATATATACATATACATACATACACAAACAAACACACAAGAAGTTCAGGTAGGAGTGAAAATCCTTAAATATGTTTGTTTTTTAATTCAATTAAATTTAAAGTGATTAATTATAGAAATATATCAAGCATGATGAAGTTTTTGTTCATCATTCCAAATATTTTTTATTGTATTCAACATTTTTGTATCTTAATCCAAAAAATAAGTTTATTGACACTAGATTTGTTTCTAATAATAAAGGAACTTAATGTCTTGTATTTTCAAGGTTTGGAGGAGAAAAATTAGATTTTCAATATATGTTGACCAATTTTAATTTGTTTTATTGTTTCATTCTACATCATTTTTTTAGTTGTATAGTTATTACATAATCATTACTAGGGCCGAGACAAATATGCTCTATAAATATGCTCTATATTTTTTTTATATGCTCAGAATATTCTTTAAGAATATGCTCGAGAA
>JAUZSX010000019.1:1199532-1211080 GCA_034780655.1 Idiosepius hallami | reverse complement strand
GCGGATATTTCGTCCCTAATATAATCATCTAATAGAATGGCTCTCATTAGGAAACAAATTATTGTAAATTCACAACTACTAAGGTTTTACCATGTTTAATTTAATTTATATAAAAAAAACTTCGTAAAATTAAGACTTGTATGCAAATATTTATTTCAACATATTTTCAGCACAATTTATTCCGTAAATATTTTGCATATTCTTTTTTTTAAGAGAATATGCTTTTTGTTAAAAGAATATTCTTTAAAAAAACGAATATGCTTTTTGTTGAAAAAATATGCTCTAACGAAATATGCAAAGCATATGCTTGTCTCAGCCCTAATCATTACTTACTGAGAAAAAAAGAGGTTGACATGGAAAAAAATTCTAAAACCCATTCTAAGTTAGCCCCAAAATATATTTAGGGAGTTTTTTAAAATTTTTTTTTTAAAGACAGGTTAAATATATGTAATAAGGGAAAATTTAAGTAAATAATCTAACTTTGATATATCTCTAATCACATATAAAGTGATTTTATTTAGGAAAGGGTCTCAATTGATTTCATTATCTTTTCAAAGAGAATTGTTGAAAAAGAGAAAAAAGAAATATTAAATTGCAAGTTAAAATATTATCAAGTTTGTTTTTTTTTAGATCTTAAAAAAATCTTTTTATTTAAGAAGTTTTTTGGGAGTGCAAAGCACACTAATAATTGGGAAATAGTTTTATTCATTATACCGATAATATAAAAAAAATTGTTTAATTCAATTGTTTGATTTAAGTTAATAATTGTGTATTAAAACAATTTTTTTTTAATAAGCAGGACTGAAAAAAAAGAATAAAATCATTAGAAAATTGTTTGTTTGCTAAACTAGAGAATATAAAGTTATTTACACTATTTCCATAAAAAGCAATATTGTTCTAATCTTAAATGTTAAACCGATGCTTAAATCATGGTCTTCTCTAGCCTTTTGAAATGACTTTAGCAAAAAATAAGTCGAGGAAGCCTTGTAGTTCAAAGAACTTCAATATTTCATTTGCATTTTATATTTATGACATAATGTATTATGAAAGTTTTTAAAAAATATTTAAAAGTTAAACTAATGTGAAAAAAAAACAAAAAAAAAAACAGAATTACATACATTGAATTACAATAATGAGTGTATGAATTTATTATTATATTTTTAAAAAGATGTCAATCTATGATTTAAAAAAATATTTAATCCAGCTTTTCTTTCAAACAAATAAAATGAAAATTCTTTTTTGTCACAATTAAGAAAAGAAAGTAATGAAAATTAGAATTGTATTTAAAATACGAGACAGCTAATCAAAAAAATTCATATAGAGCTTCATTAAATGTGAAATTAAGATATAAAATTTATCAAACAAATTTTTGAGGATTCTTTCTTCATTAAATTTAAATAAATGAATTTTTACATCTGAAATTATGATCCCAATGGTATGAAATCCATCCTATCCAAATGAAATCACTTGAAGATAAAAGAAACTGATTAGAATTGCCTAACAGAGAAAAAGAATAAAAGTGATGATGATGATAATGATGATAATACAAAACAATACAGCAGTGTTTACCTATTGCTGGGTTGATGAAGCGTAAAAAAATCACAGTGCCGATGACGGTCCATAGAGCATCAAATGTGCTTTGTTGAAAGCGCTGGCCTACCACTTGGGAGAGACAGTGACACATACTTCGCAGTTTGGCTGGGAACCTGTGGACGGAGCAATAGCAGGAGGTGGACGAGGAGGAAAACAAGGAGCACAACAACAACGTGACAAACACACCAGCAACCAAAACAAAATAGCAAGGTTAAAAAAATGTTTAAAATTTTCAAAAGAGATCATGCAAAATACAAAAAAAATGAAAAAAAAAAGAATATGAATATAGTAAAAATGATCTAAATACAAAACAACAAAAATAAAAAGGAAGAAAAGAATAACAAACAAAGGCTCCAGCAAAAGGAATCAATCCAGTGGAATCCAATCCACACAACTGAATGATTTAGGAGACAGCAATAAAATGGTTTTCTTTAGTGACATTCACTTTTTGTCTCTATGTTCTTCCACTATCTGAATGATTAGAAATTTTCAGTTCTTATCTACTTTTATCATCAAGAACTTTAACAACTGATGGTTTGAATTGAAAGTTTTATTATTACTGTATAAGCAATTAGGCACTTTTACATAATTTTAAAATAAACTTCCCCAATTTCTTTCTTACGCCATTATTTAATTGTTAATTGCCAATTTACTTAGTGCATATTTTCAAATATCTTTTGTTCCAAATCTATTTTTTTTTATAGTATACTAAAGATTTTCAAAAATGAGTCTAGAATCTTTTTTTTGTTATTATTCGTTAGAAGGCGAAATGCAGTGTTATCCCTAAACTAATGGTTAACTGAAAACAGTTTAAATAGCTAAAACAGTATTCTTGGATTTTTGTAATAACTATTTTAAATGAATGGATTTGATTTTGAAAAAAAAAAATGACAATGAAAGAGTTAAATAAAAATAAATTTCAATGTAAAATGGTGAAAACTAAAAATATTACTTTTCAATAACTAGATTATCCAAACTATTGTCTGTAAGTCTGCTTGTCTCCTAAAACAAACAGGGTCAGTTTTAGATAATGGAAGCAAAAGTTAAAACTAAAAAATGAAATAGAAAAAATTAGTTAACGACAATAATAACAACAACATATAAAACTGTCAACCAATCCAGATTGGCAAGGATTGAGGGACAGAATGTAGCAACAGCAATAACAATTGTCTGAGTAGCAGCAGCATTGACAAGAAGAGCAGAAACAAGAACCATTTTTTTATCACAGTGACTGATATCAGCCATAACAACAACAACACCACTAGGTGGATAGATGGGGTTACAGTGAACTAGGACAGTAATAATGATGATAATAATAATAATAATAATAGGTGGTGGTGGTGATGGTGGTGGTGCTCAGTCATTGAAGTGGAGCAGGGACAGGTGGATATCACACGACAGAATGGTTACCTAGTGCTGGATTGAAAAAGCGCAGGAAGATGACCGTGCCAGTGGCCAAGATGCTGTCCAAAGGGAAACGGAGACTGATGGCGCAGTGGAGACAGTTGCACATAGTGCAGAGCTTTGGGGGGAATCTAGGAGAGAAGACATATGTCACAAATTGGTGAGAGAATTCAATGAGTACAACTCTAAAGAGAAAGAGAGACTCTTTATCTGAAATGAACTTTCAGCTTTAGAGCTGTAAGATAAAAATCTCGATATAAAACATTTTCAGGGTCTGAAAAGATTAGACTGCCATTCAGGAAACATTTAATAATTAAACAGGTTTTAAGAAAAAAAAAAAAGAAGAAATATTTAAGGCAAATATAATCAATCTTGGAGATTTCAGTTTCCAGTTTGAATCATACAAGGATTATAAGATACGGAACAAAATCTTTCAAAAAGATCAGAGTAAAACAGTTTTAACAAAATTTTCTCATCTCAAAGTTGTTATCTATGCTGAACGTAATAGAATAAAAAATATTTAAAAACAGAGAAAATAACAATTGAACAATTTCTGCAGGTTGCAAATCAATGAACCTGACAAAGAAAATTTTTATAAACAAGGTCTTTTAGTTTTACTTATTCAATTTTAAATGGCCTCTTCAAGTGGGACAATCTAAAAAAAAAATGAAATAAAATGAAATTCATCGATAGACTTATCTGAAATAAAGGGAAAAGATGAAACATATATGATGTATTAATCAGCAGATCGAAAGCTCTGATGGGAAATAATACTTATAAATTAATAAAACTTGTAAAAATAAAAAATATTATGGTGAACAACAATGTAAAGTTTGTAGCTAAATGATTTTCTTACATTTATGAGATGGAACATTTTGATAAATCATTTTTGATATTTAATGATAAATTGATCCACAGAATTCTACTAGAAATATTACCTAACTTGCTCAAGAGTTGTTTTCATGAATCTTTTGTGCTCATTTTAAGCTGTATTTATTGTAATTTCAAGATATTTTTTCTAAAAAAAACTGCTTTGATTTTTTCAAAGATGAAAATTATTGTAGTTAACTGAAGTTATACTGACACCCTAATTGCAGGCCTTCAAAGCTCTCATTTTTTCAAGTTTCACCTCTTAGCAGCTATCTTTCCTATTCAAAATCAAATCAAATTTGTTTTACAGATCTACGTACCCCATATATCAAATTTCAAGTCTCTAGACCAAAAACTTTATATAAGCAGTCGATTACAACTCTCAATCCAGTATAACCTCAATAGACATAAAATTCACGTGAAAAATATTTGTTGAAATGATCCAATAAATTAAGAAATTTATATTAAGTATCCTTTTATAATAAAAAAAAATGAAAGAATCCATTAAACTAAATACACTGTTTGTATTATAACTGATATATTCACTTACCCTGCAACAGAATTTGAATTGAGAATTTATTCTTACACTTGTAGGAATTCAAAATTGAACCATTTTTATATAAAGGACTTTTTGTTTTTCGAATCCTTGATACTAGCAGATTAACCTAGCATTGCACAGTTGCTGGAATAAACAAATGCTCCATCTACAAATAAGTTTATATCTTTTTGGCTCAAAACCAATTTAAAAATTTTCCCATCTAAATACCCCATATATCAAATTTCAAGTCTTTAGACCAAAAATTGGAAGAGTAATTTAATAGAGACCGCAATGGTCTTATCTTTAAACTTTGATACCTTAGTAATTTTTTTCCAGCTGAAAACAGATTAAAAAGTATTCCCCATCTCTGAATATCGCAAATACCAGATTTCAAGCCTCTAGACACTGACAGTGGTTTGGTAGAGAATTATTAAAAACTTTGGAGAAATATTTTTGTTCACCAAGCTCAGTTATATCTGTTGCAACATGTATCTTTTGCATGTCAAAACTAATCTCCCATAATTCATTCCTATCACAAATTCTTCCATTCAATTTTTCAATTCTTTTTTCCAAAATATCAGAAGCCAAAATATTTTCACACCTAAAGAAAATTTTAACGACAAGTGAAAAATATTCTATATACAAGGGCCATTTCAAAAACTAATGCATCTTTTTTTTAAATTTTGCCTTAATAGATTAGCGACAATACATATAAAAATGGACTATATCATTCATTATTAGGAAGAGTTCATTGAAAATGGTTTTGACTATATAAGATAAATTCTCGGTCACAGAAAGTTACTAGCTTTAAAAGAACAATTCCAGTCATTGTAGTTCTTTAACTTTTAAAAAATAACTTGAAAAAAATAGTTGGCGTTAGTTTTGGAATGACCCTAGTATATGTATACACTTCCGTGTAATGGCGCACTCATATACACACACACCCACACACATGCAGAAACAAGATAAAGGAAAAAAAAATACACAGTATCCCAATAAAATGTACATTTACACTAAAATGTCGAATGTTATTTCAAAAGTGTAAAAATATTTACAAATATCAATTTTTTTGGTTTTGTTTTCTCACTGTAATTTTATTTTCAGTAAGATGAGACATCTACAAATTACCATTGCAATGTTAGGTCCTTTCTAGATGAGTTCACACTACTTGATTTTTTTCTTATTGGGATATCCTAAAAACAAAGTGTATGCTATGAAATTTACAACAGTTTCTGAATTGAAAGAAATCATAGAGCATGAATGCACTCAAATACCAAGGGAAAATTTTTCATAATGAGTGCGATTTTATTGCTTGGAGATGTCAGCAGCGTCTGGATCAAAATGGACAATAATTTGAGAACAAGCAATGACAAAAACAAAAAAAATGATTCTCGTAATTATTTGTACACTTTTAAAATAATAAAATTCTAACACATGTTTACAGTTATTTTTAATATGTATACATTTTATTGGGACACTATAACAAATAAAATCAATAATAGGTAAAAAAATTTTTTTTTTTCTAAAACTAAACATTTTCTTAGTAATAATGATAACAGAATAAGCAACAGAGTGTCCAAGACTTACCTAGAAGCTGATCCAACAATAGCATCAAATACCTTCTGGGTTATGATCATTAAGTTCTTTTTGTTTTCTTCGATATTCTCATTTGATTCAAGTCTGCACAAAAAATATAGACATTTTAAAATCTAGATTTCTAATGTGTATCTTGTTTGAATTTAAACTATGTTTATCACACAGAGAGAGGTAATCTTTTATAATTTTAATTTTATAGAACATAATTTTCTTTTCTTTAAATTTTTCTTCATTCCACCAAACAGTTTTAGTGTGCTATACTTTCACCTTAGATTGAGCTTAATACTTTCTGTGGTTATGTAGATCATCTAAACCTATATAAATGAAAGTGGTGAGAGAGTTTATGGTTTCTTATGAACTCTGAAACAGTTGGGTCCATTTTCTTGACAATTGTACTTTAGGTGCATGTTAGTTGTTTCGGTATACCTTAAATAAGTATAAAAAACTGATAAGAATAATCAGCTTCTCTCACTCTACCTGCTCATGCATTGCTGAAGCTCAGTTTGGTTAAGTGGAGAACTAGTTATTTTTCAAGTGCTGAGCAACGGATTCAATGCTAACCCAAGTAACCAAACATTTTTTTTTTCTCTAGTTAAATACTGTAACAAGGATTTTGCCTAACTATGATTGTTCTCTGATTCATAAAAGTTTGGTTTTGTAATTTAAAAGGTTTTTAAATAGGAAAAATTGTAGTCCTAAAGATTTCAACTTACCTTGATGGATCAATTTCATAGGACAAACTTGGATTTTGCCGTTCCATGTCCATCATTTCTCTAATTAATGGATTGAGCAATTCTCGAAGATAATTCTGCCCATAAAAGCGGAAACAATATGCCATGATCTTGCTTGCAAGGCTGTTTCCTCGAAACAGAGTTTGCATACAATCAGCGATTTCTACCTGAAACATTAGAAATGAGAAAACATCTTCCAACATAAAATCCCTTTTCTTTATTTTCAAAAACTCTATTTAAAAAAATAAAAAGAGAGAAAGAAACAGATTTCTTTTTTATCAAAAATTTTCAAACATAACCTTTTCTTTCATTAAAGTTTGCAGTTAAGCAAACACATGATCCAAAACTAGTATTGACTTGTAATTTTTAATAGTTATGACAACTACTGTGGGCAAAACAATTTTGGGGTTGTTTGATGTAGAGTTTACTATATGTAGACTATTTTAGAGTTTGCTATATATTTTGCAATGTACTTATCTTTTTTAATCCTTAGATTGTTTTGAACATTATCTTTCAAATCATATCTCATATCATTTTAGTATTAATGCTTAGTTTTGAAATATAAAAGTTTTCCATGTTATTTGTTTTAGAGTCTTTGATAGTTTTTTTGTTTTTTTTGCTTTGGTTTTGAAGGAGTTTAAGTTTCTTTGTTTTTGTTTTTTTGTTTAGGGGTGCATAACATGCGTTTATATTTTTTTTTACATTGTTCATTGAGCACTTTGACAGTTCTTAAGCACTGTCTCATTTGCTGTTTTGTTTTTCAGGGGATTTTTTTTTTATATTAATTTTTTTATATTAGTTTTTTTTTTAATTTTTTATTAAAGATTTAATCTTAAAGTTAGTTTTTTTTTTATTTGTTAAGGAATGTTGTATTTGATTTGGTCCATAAATTAAATTTAATTTATAAACATTGGCCAAAGTTTTGCTTCTTGCAAAGGTGCAGTTCATGCTTTTCAATTCCAAGCTAACAGGGTGGAAAATAAAAACTAAAAATCAGAAGTCAATGATTTGGGAGGGAATTCGTACTTTGTGATAGTTCACTAATTGAAGGTGTATTTCATTTAAATATGACCCACATGTAAATAATTTTAAATTGTTCTAGATCTCATTATAGGTTTCTAAAGTATAAATTCAAATAATGTAATGAAAATTAAACTCTTATTGTTGGGAAGTTGCAGTATACACTGTATTTTGCAACTTCCCAACAATAAGGCTTTATTCTTTAACTAATTATTTGAATTTTTCAGACTTGAAAAAGAAGAAACATCTTAAAGAAAAGATCTTTAAGAAAAGCCTTGTTACATTGAATATTCTCTAGAGAAAAATGCATAAGAAAAAGGCCAAGTTATCTATGGTAGAAGGATGCAAAGAGGTAAGTAGAGCTGAGATTAGTCTTATCTTTATATGACTTAATTTTCATCTTAGATACATTCACAGCCAATTTAGAATGACATCATAGGTTCATACTATGTTTTCATTACTCTTAATTTCTGTTACAATCTGTTAAAACTGCTTCATGACTTAATTTTAGTGAAAAAGTCTTTAACAACAGTTGATCAAAATATATATAAATATTGCTTAATAGAAGAATCAGGCTCAAAACCTTCAAAATAAAGAGATATTGCTAAAAAGGATGATTTTTTATCCTCTATTGAACAAGAAACATCAACTTTTCTCTTACCTCCTTGGAAAACATATTCCATAAAAGTTGGTAGAGGAGATGCTTAGCATCAAACAGAGTTACAAAGACTCTTGCTAACTCATCCTGAAAAGATATTTTAAAAAAATCAAGCACATTAATTAAGATCATACATATTATGCTACTAATAAAAGTTTTAAATTTAGTAATGAAATATAAAATGTTGAAGATTTTAGAAGATTGCAAGACATGACAGGCTTAATATATTATAAACAATAAAAAGAAACAAAAAAAGATAGTTAACAGTAACACTAACTGAAAGTTAAATAAAAATTTTATTCTTGCTAATAAATCTATTTTTATAAATAAATAAGTGAAAATCATTGATCAACACAATGATATTTCAAAAATTCAATTTGAACTTCTGAATTAGGAGAAATCAAATAATCTTTTTCATTTTGCTTTGATTTAAATCACAAAACTTCCATGTAAATCAAAGGGCAGGTAATTTGTATTCTTTTATTAACTTTTCCCACAAGTTTCGTGATATCAAATTTGATGTAATTATAATTGTTTTCTATATTTTAAAATTAGTCTTTTCTTTGAACGGGATAAGTAGTAATTTCCACTTAAAATATTTTTATTAATTATTTACATTAATTTCTACTGTTACAAATACATCTAAAAAATTTTTAATTAATTATGCTGAATAAATTTCTTTCGGGTTAGACCACCTGTTCTCATTTATTTCCAGATTAATTGGTAAAATTCTAATATATACATTCTTGTGGGTGGAATGTATTTCCTACAAAAATAAGAATGCATTTATTGAGCAACCACCTATTTGTATGCAATCTGTTTTTATACAGTAGGGCAGTGATTTTCAAACTTTTAATGCCAGCGCCCCCCCCCACTCTGCCAATGAATGCCATAAGAAGGGTACATTTAGGAGAATATATGGTGGAAGTATACATGGACGAATGTCTTTTTCCAGCAACTGGGGAACGCTTAATTAAATCGTCCTGTTTTCCAGCTTTTCTACCAACACATATCACATTTTGCTGTGCCAATAATTTCATCCGTCTAGCCATCAATCCGCCACCACTACAATGATGGAAAAAACGTCGTGGGCAACTAAGGACCTGGATCAGCACGATGAAACGAGACTCCGAATTGATTCTGGGCCCTCAGCTCTACGGCTTAAAACGTTGGAATCGGGAATGGCTCTCGTTGATGACCACCGCGGCATCGGATCGCCGGACGTGGGCGGCCTCAATTCGAGATGCGGCAAACTCAATGGGTAGAGCCGGCTCAACCGCTCCGCGGTGATATCCGAAACAGATACAGATACATTTTGCTGTAACTGCTCTAAGGCCTCCTTCACAATTATAACATCCCTTCATCCACCTTACTCATCAGCGCCCCCCTCCTTCCTGAAAGTTCATATTGCCTGTCCATTTCAATAACCACTGCAGTAGGGAATGGACACATACAACAGGTTTCATTGAATAAAAAACCCAAAAGTTTTTATTTGGTTCATTATATGAGATATACAGACACATACATTTAGAAGGAAACCAGAATTAACAAAATAATTTATACATACACATTAAAGAAAGAAGAGAGAAAAAAAAAAAAGAAATTTAATGATTGGAGAATGGTGTTAGATTTTCGTACCATTTGTGTCCTTGATATGACGCTGGCTAATGCCATAGCAATAGGAAGGTCACCCTTATCTCCTATCATAGTGACCAATTCCACTAATCGCTCAAATCTATCAGCCAATGCAGTTTCTGCAAGTGTTTCAAATTCAGTTCCTTGTTGCAAGATCTTTGTCAAGACTTCCATGAATGCTGCTCGAGTCTGAGGATCTTTGTGATATCCCAAAGCTAAAAATAATATTAAGTAATATTGGAACAATTTATCAAAAAAGGATAAATAGAAATAAATTCCATACAAAGCTGAAAAATCAAAATTAATGATAATTATAAACATTCTGAGATTTTTAAAAACTTTCTAATTTTTTAAATATATTATTTACTTTGAGATTATGATTTTTAATCTATTCAAATTGAATGATATATGGTGTACAGAATTAAAAGGTAAAATATAAGAATTATAACAAAAGACAATAGTGAAAAAGTTTTAAAAATTGAAAAGATTTTTTTTACCAATTGAATGCATGAGGCCACTTTCTATATTAGCATTAAGCAGATTAGACATGGCTTGAACAGTGCAGTGTCGGAGAGCACTCAGGTTGGACATACTTCTTTTACGATTGGGATCCATAGCTTTGTCTTGCTCTTCTTCTGAACAATCATTCAGCAAATTCATAAATAATGTTAAATACCTTTTAAAGCAAAAGCAAAAAAAGAACAAATGAAACAAAATCATTATGGTCACTTTCATGAAAAATATTCAAGCAATAAAAATACAAGGATTAAAATAATTGTATTGTTCATTTGTATAATAATAAGGTTAGATCATATTCAACAAATGAATGTTAGAAATATAAAGAACCAGATGAGTACCATTCAGAATATGGATTGGTAGTAACAACCCTTACAATCAGGCAATCCCTCAAGTTTTGCAGTCTTTCAAGTTTGGAAACTGTTTTTTGACACTCAACAGACATGTTTACACTTGGCACCATTTATAATGTTTTAATTTTCATAATATTCTTTTATATAATTATTTTGAACAATATTTTTTCATCTAAATTTTGATTCTTGTTAAAATTTCTTTCTTTATAATTTTTATGTTTAACTTTTTTTTTGTCTTTGTTCTGAAGAAATAAAATGCATTGAACAATCTTTTGATTATTTTTATCCTTTTTTGTTGTGTCAAGTTCTGAAAAAATAAATAAATATTATTTCATTTATTGATGTCAAATTTCAGTGCCAAGGGTAAACAAGTCTCCAAGAGTTGTCAAACTTAAGGGACCACTATTCTTCAGAACTGCCCACAAACATCCATTTTTTTTCTACCTATAATCTGTCTGTATATATATGTGTGTGTGTGTGTGTGTGTGGAGGTTTTGGTTTTATTCATGAGACAACAATCTCAAAACTTACATTAAACACATTAACACTATAGACATACATTAACACTATAGACATACATTAACACTATAGACATACATTAACACTATAGACATACATTAACACTATAGACATA
>JAUZSX010000019.1:1166993-1177546 GCA_034780655.1 Idiosepius hallami | reverse complement strand
TATTTTGAGAGAGAAACTAATAGTTTTCTATATATATATATATATATATATATATATATATATATATATATATATATGCATAAAGATGAATAATAGAAAATTTGCAACATTTTAGGATGGAAATAATTACTAAATTTTGTTATCTAAGATATGTTTATAAAAAAAATAAGGAAAAGGGTGATAAAGAGGTAGTCTTAAGTGCATGGTCAAATCAACAGAAGAAAAAAACAGTAGAAGAAAAGATAGGGAGAAAAGAAAAGAGAGAGAAGAGGGGAAAGAGAAAAAAGAGAGAGAAAAAGAAAAAAGAAAAAGGGAGAAAGAAGAAAATAGAGAGGAAAAATAGAAAGAAGAGTAGGGGGAGAAAATAAAAGAAAAAAAGAAGAAAAGGGGGGAGAAGAGAGAGAGAGAATAGAAAAAAAAGCCTTATCTGCTATATTTTTGTAGCCATGAAAATAATCTTTTTTTGAAATCACAAATCATTTTTGTTAGTTTTTATTTTTAAGAGAAAACAATTCTAATTTGTAAAGCCATCAAAATAACTTTTACATTTGAAAAGTAAAAGTCAACGTTAGAAAATGACAAGAAATGTTCATTTATTAAGTAACAAAAAAAAAGGGTTCAATCGATATTTGACAAAAAAGACAATAACATCAAAATCAAGATCATTTCAAAGTTTTATCTTTAGAATAAAGAAGTTTGCCTAAAATGCATAAGTACAGACGAAGAGTTTTTTTTTTGCTATTGTCCTTAGTAAAAAAAAAAAGACTTTGGAAAGACAAATCCAGTGGTAAATTATCCAAATGAATTAATATTAGCAGGTAAATCCAACTTTCAGCCTTAGTAGTATCAATAATGAAAACCAGTAATATTAGCACCAATAACAATGACCTTGACCTTGGTAAAAAAATGATTGTTTATATAACAAAATTATCTTTATTCTGTTTTCTGATTGGTCAGGTGGAGTTTACCCTCTGTATACAATGAAATCTGCTAATCCTTGCGATCAAACTTTGCAATTATTTAAAAAAATACCACATCATTTATGAAACAAGTTATATATAATGATTAACTAAAAACTGATCAAATAAATTTGTATATGGTGTAAAATGTAAAGAAACAAGAAGAAATCAATCATGGACTATTAGAACTAATAAAAAAAAAAACTAAAAACTAAAAGAATTTTTAATTAAATTTTTGTAGTTAATTAAGATTTTTTAGGATGTATGGTGCAAAAAGTATGACAATATGGGATGGAGTTGATCAGCAGTAATGAACTATTGTTAGAATTCCTTTAAATTATGACAAAAGTTGTTTATAGTCTTTAACGTAAATGGATCAAGTTATAGTAATCTCGGAAACAATAGTTAAAGTTGAGTTGTCAAAAAGCTTTACTTGTTTTTTAAACATTCATCATCTTGAAGTTTTTTTTTAGAAGAAAATTAAATTTTCAATAATCATTTCAGCGTGAAGTATTTGAGCCAAGGGTGAATTACAACCTCTACACAACATTGGAGTTCAAAAACAATTTTTGTGTTACTTCAATGTTATGATCCATAGTAGTATACTGGAGAGTATTGTCAGTATTTTTATAATGAGAATTCTGAGAAAGTTTCGGGGTCTTGCAACATCAGACTTTACTCCCCACACAGACCTGACTAAGCTGTTTTCCACAACTAAGTTACTTTACTTGTAAAAAAACAAGAAAAAAATTCAATTAAAAATAGTGAAAATAAAAATTTAAAAAAATTCTATGTTAAGAGAGAGAGAGAAATATATAGATAAGAAAAGCCAAAATTCTATATATAGTGTGTCTGTGGGTTCCCTTCCAAGGAAATAACTTTTCATGTGAATTTCAGCTATATAATTACACACGTGTGTATATAAATAAGCGAAGCATTTTTTTCATTCAAACAGGTTTGATTAATGCAACATATTTAAGTTCATTTGGGCAGCAACAGTGGAGCATTGGTAAAAGGTCGGGCTCTGGAATCATATTACGCGAGTTCAAATCCCGGTCAAAACCATTACTTTCACTTTAGCAGCCTTGGGCAGATAGGGCTCATTAACTTGGAAGAGGAGCTCATCTAGGTGAAGGGTAATACCGAATGTAAAAAGGTGGACTTGGAAAATGTATGAATCCTCATATTTCCCCCAGCTACAGATTGTATAGTAAAAAATGTGTTATTCAAAAAACTATATGTGTACAAAATAATGTTTATTAAAATAATTGCTCACAGCATTAAAATGACCTAAAATCAAAATACAAAAATAGTAATGATGATTATAAATGTGCCCTGATGAAGGAACACTACTCCGAAACATGTCGGCATTAAGTATATTCTTATTTTTGCTTTTTCATTGATTTTTCTATCATTCATTGTCAAAATTTGATTTCCATTTCTTCTCATATTTTACCCTGTTTATATTAAATTTCTACATATGTGAATTCATTTGCTTTAAGTATATTCTTAAAGGCTTTTACTCTTTTCGTGATACACATGCTGACAGCAAGAATAGACAACTTGAAAGTACCTGAAAATTGAAAGTGAATATGCATCATAATGACTGCACTGGTCTTTAGGATAATGAAATTATAGATACCACTCAGTGCTCACTAAACACTATAAAAACAATCAAGCATGAACTCGAGAATTGCAATGAAAACTATGAAGAAGTAGCTGGAAGTAAGGAGCGTAACAGACAGTCTGATTGTATTCATAGAGCAGAACTCGTTGCTAATTTGCCGAAAAGAGAGTTGGAATAACCAGGCATTGGAATGTGTGCAGACTAAAGATTTCGACCCATAGCACAAAGCCAGTCCCAAATAAAGATCTTTTCTACTACTCATAGAAGCATTGTAGAGGTCAATTGCTCTCAGAAAAAAAACCAAGAAATTCATCTGGCAAAGGCAAAGTAACTTTCAAGCAGAGCAAAGTGAAATATTTAGCACAGACAATTTGGTTCTTTTTAAATTAGAAAACCTTTTGCCAAAATCAACATCCCAACACTGAAAATAACTGATGGTTTGCTTACCATTCAAAGGATATTCCTTGTGTCAGGTGAGGGTTTTCAGAGGTGTGTCTAATGATGATGATGTGATACGTACGCATTTTTTCAGAGGTGTGTCTAGTGAGGGTGATTTGATGCCTACTCATTTTTTCAGAGGTGTGTCTAGTTAGTGTGATGATGCCTACTCATTTTTTCAGACATGTGTCTAGTGGGGATAATGTGATTCTTCACATTTTTTCTGAGATGTGTCTAAGGTGGAATTATGTGTACAAATTTTTTCAGGTATTGTCTAGTGAGGATGCAATGATGCCTCCACATATTTTCAGGGATTGTCAAGTGAGGATGCAATGATGCCTCCACATATTTTCAGGGATTGTCTAGTGAGGGTGAAATGATGCCTCCACATATTTTTAGGGATTGTCTAGTGAGGGTGCAATGATGCCTACACTTTCTCAAAAGTGTGTCTAGTGTTTGGAGTGATTTATTTCTTTTTCTTTATAATATAAAAAAGGTTTTACCTTTTACAGTTTTCTAAATAAAGACCACTCTTTTTCCAGAAAACTCAGAGAAGCTTATCTGAGAATTTTTAGCAAACTTCCTCAGGGAGAGGGTTAGAGCCTTATAACCCCATCATAATTCAATTGATCATTATGAATAAAGCAAAGTTGAGAAAGATAGCAATTGGTTTGTCAGTGATATGAAAGTCAAGCTGATTAATAGAATTTGGGTATTTTTTTTTAAATCCTTTTCAGGAAAACTGAAAAATCAGCTTCCTATTATGGACTTGAATTGAAGCAGTGATCGATACAAATAGTGATTTTATTCGAGTAAATTTTGCTGACATCACTAAAATATCAGTGACTAGATTTTATTCAATAGATTCGTGTTAAGCAATGCCAAGTACTTTTTATTTTTCTCTTACAAATATTGAAATTTATCCCAATCACAAGTAGAACAAAAAAAAAATTATTTGAACAAATTATCTTGGCTCTGAAATAGTATTTGACTGAGAGAATGAAAATGCTTGGGATTGTATCTTGAAAACATTTAGGATGATAAAGAAGTTAAAATCATGAACAAATGTGTAAAATCCAGAGATATAAAAAAAAAAGAAAAAAAAACAAATTAAAGAGAATAAATAGAGATTATTTTCTTTCTAGTTTTTTTGTTTATTTAACACTGCAATAATGAATGAAATATCTGATTATAATAATTGTGCTGGTAAAAGAGCAAACATTAAATTCCAACTATTGATTTATATGCAGAGATGTTGCCAAAAGCTGTTTTAAAAGAATTATGCTACCCACCATCAAAGCATGCATGGAGTAGAAATGCAGTAGAAAATGAATGCAGTAGAAAATACAGTATTTAAAAGAGAAGATAGGACATGATTCTACAGTGATTTTAAAAACAAATCAAAAGATAATTATATACATTTTTTAGATTTTCAGGGTTGGTTTTGGTTAAAGGTATATCAACCCATTGGGTCATTTAAACTGACATACTTTTGATGTGTTTGAAAAAAAATCTATAGTAATCCTTAGCTTAAATGATAAGGCGATTTCTACCTGTCTTAAGGGCACTCATTTGAAATAAACAGAGTTATAGGGATCTCTTTAATTTTAATGAATATACACAGGTCACAGGATTTTTGTCACTATAACCAGATAAAATGAACAACTTAAAGGAAGTTTGCGCACTTGCTTCAAAATCATTATGTTTTCTACACCACATTAGACTAGTCTCTCTGCCTTTGGTCCCCTCATCTTTCTATTACAGCTTCTTCATTTCCTTGTTAGTCTACTTTGTAGGATTTAGGAGTTGAAATTAATACCAGCAGTGTTTAGGGCAGATAGTAGAAAACTCTTTTAAATTAATATTTCATTCTAGATAACACTTAATTGCCTCAACACAGATGGAGGATACATTGGTAATTATAATTAATAGGGAGATCTTGCTCTCTTGTTAATAGGTCTACAATTAATTCATTTAACTACAGGTAAACCTCAATCTCATCAGCTCACTTTCTAAAGTGGAAAAGGCCAATGTTATTTTGAGTTTTGCATACAATTCCCTGGATTCAGGCACCAACCAGAATCCAACATTTTTTTAAGTGGCTTAGATAAGTACCAGTTACCTGTGTAATTAACTACAGAGTGCCCAGCAAAAAAATTAAGAAATCAAAAACAAAACTTTAAAAAATGTAGTGCTTCCACTTCCATGTTTCTTTTTACAGAATTAACATTTTGGTTCGTCAATTTCGATGCAACATAAGAACTGATTCTTGGAGATATTACTGAAGAATTCTGGCTGAATTTTTTTGTACTTAGAGAGGCCCCCCACATCAGATTTTCTGTCTTAAACAGCACGATCATCTAACAATGAAAATCGTTCACTTGCTTGAAACCCATTAGCAATGCTTGTGAAATTATTGTTGAATGAAGTATTGAAGAAAGCAAGGACAATTTAATCATGTTTGAAATTTAAAGTTCCTAGAAAGTTAATTAGTCATTTATTTATGGTTGATAAAATCAATTTATGGAAGCGATTTAGCAATTTTGAAAGAGCTGGCATATTTTTTAACTTTTTGCTGGGTATCCTGCAGTTCACGTAAAAATGGAAAAAGAAAAAGGAGCAATTTTTTTTGCATTCTTGCAATAAGAATTTCAAAACCTCAAAAGATCCACCAGAAAATTGCAAAACTAATATCAAAAACAGCATTAGTTCATGGAAATTAATGAACATAATAAATTGTAAAAACAAGAGTTTATATTTTTTAATTGATTACAACAATGGAGTTCAACCTTTTTGACTGAGAATTAAACTTTATTATTTGCACCTGTCATCCTGAACAAGTGGTGTATGTCACCTTGAACAACATATATCGAACAATTTATGACAAAATAGAAAAAAAACCTATGAAGTGGATTTTTGTACTAATGAACCTCCTGTTAAGAAAATTATTTGATCAAAGCCAACCAGCATATAGTGAAAAGTGAATTTGCCATTTGACTATTTTTATGGCTTGCAGTTCTTCAACTTTAGGATTCTGACCTTTTCTTTTCCTCAACCTGGGTTCATATCTTTTAAGGCTTGTGATTGTCTTATTAGGTCAGGTTAGGTCTGCTTGCATTTGGTGATTGGAAATACTCAATGGTATACTAGGGCCATGTGGGTGTTTTTCTCGTGACACCATCAATAGATGCCTGTCTACCAATAGACTAAGGGCGCATCTACCCAGTGGTTTAACAGTGCTCCCTGGTAATAACCTGATTATATCCAGCCCCGACATCAGATACAGAACCAGGTTTTCTTAAATGGTCACCCATCTAATAACTGACACCATCAATAGATACCTGTCTACCCAAAGACTAAGGGTGCATCTACCCAGTGGTTTAACAGTGCTCCCAGATAATAACCTGAATATATCCTGCCCCGACATGAGATACAGAACCAGGTTTTCTTAAATGGTTACCCATATAGCTACTGACCAGGAATGACATTATTCAACTTCAGTGATCTAACAGGAGCGGGTATCTCCAACTTGACTGTATAATAGTCTGAGAAATAGATTTTAAAAATTATCAAGCCTAAAAATTAAAATAATTTTTTTTGTTTAAATTTCATTTTATCTTTTTCCTGGCAAAGTTTTGGATGAAGAAGACAAAATTAAGATAAATCAGAAAATTCATTAAGATAAATAAAAAATAAATAGAAATAAATAAATAATTTTTTTTTCAATTTCATTTTTTCTTTTTTTTTTTTTTTTTTGATGGTGGTGAGCAAAAATAACTGAAGTGAGCATGGGTTGATAGTTATCTCAAAGATATGCTTAAAAAAAGTATGGAAGTAGATACTTACTTACTTTCAGATGAAAGTCAATATATAATGTAAATCCACTGTACTGCCGAGGATCCCATTTATATATTAAAGTTAAATTGTTTGCATGGGAAAGAAAGACTTGAGGGGTTTTAAAGAGTTTTTTGACAGGACAAATAATTCCCATTAGGATTTCTTCACCACTTGAATTGCGTTCTGTAATAATTATCTTTGGTAAACATTCCATTGAACTAATCGAGATATTTTCAGGCTCCAATGGTATCTCAAATCCACGTAAGTCTGTGAAATTCAATTCAACATAGACATTTGTATTAGCAATGATGTAAAAATCACAGGAGTTCCTTTCTTTAGCTTCATACTGCTTTGAGTAGACAATAAGAATGCTCTTGTTATTGTAGGTTGAACCACATTCACCTGGAAAGAACAAAAAACAAAAATACTTTAGGAGATTCTCTCATAAATATATTATTAAAAAATGAGTAAATGAAAAAAACAAAAAAACACAAAACAGATTAAGTTTTTGTTTTGGGCTTAAAGGGTTAACTTAGAAAAAACCTGGACACAAATACTAAGTAGAAGGTATGACATTGTTTCTTATTTTTTGTTTTAGTAAATATCTATCTTATTTAGTTCATTTAATGCTGAGAAGTATCATATTTTGTTAAATATTTTTTTTTGTAAACATAGTTTTTTAAATAACACAATATGTACTATTTAACCCCTGGAGGTGATGTGAGGAGGCATTTCTACTTTTCCCAAGGGTATTAGTCCAAATGTGAATGTAAATGGATTTGACCGAGATTCGAACTCGCATATGATGATTCCAAAGTCTGCTGCCTTTCTACTACCCCAACTGGACCTTCCTAGGTATGATATTAAAAGAAACAGAAATATATAGAGAAAAAAAGAGCTTGTATTAAGACCAACATATTGAACAATGGATGTTGACATCAGAACATAGCATTTTCAATTATTAAAACACATTTTTGAAGATTCCGTTGTCTGTGTATGGGTGAGTACCTACAAGTTTGGGCTTTAGGGTTTTTTGTTGTGAGAGAGGCCAAACGGGTTTTAACTTATTTTTTTTAATAAAAATTATTGTTTTATAGACAAATTAACATGCTATTTTTTTATGGCAAGGATGTGAAGCCATATTATTATTTCTTTTGTCCACATTCATTATGGTGACTTCCCAGAAGATATCTGTAAACTTTCTATCAATGAATGACCACAGAATATTCAAATGAAACAAACTTATTTTAACTTATGATAATTAGAAAACTATTTTCTAAGCTATTCTACATACCAGTATGGGGGGGGTAAGTCTGCTTGGGACAGTGAATCAGCACTCAGACTTTGGAATCACAATTTTAAAGTTCAAATCCCAGTCATTCTGATCAGTTTACTTCAAGCTAATATTCTTGTGAAAGATATAAATCTTCATATACCTCCTCGCCTATGGATTAAGAAAAGGTCTTTCTCAATATTATGATAAGAAATGAAATATTTTTGAAAAAAATATTAAAATATAATATTATTATCAATATATATCATATCATTAATTTTATATTAAATATATTAATATAATATTAAAAAAAACTTGTCCCTAACAAGACCTAATGGATAAAATATAGTAATAATAACAATGTGCCTTGAAGAAGGAAAAATCCGAAACGCATCAGCACTGATCTTGTTTTTTCTAATCCATTTTTCTACCACATGTCAGAATTTATTTTCCCCATTTTTTTATCATATATATTTGTCAAAAAGGGGCTGGTGGAACATTGGTAGAAGTTCAGGCTCTGAGATCATGGTACGCAAGTTCAAATCCCAGTCATAACTATTACTTTAACTTTAGCAGCCTCGGGCAGATGTAACTCGTTAGCTCGGGAGAGCAGCTCATCTAAGTGAAGAGTAACACTGAATTTAAAAAGCCCGGGTAAGAGCATGTAAAATGGCCTTGTGCCAAACTTGGGTTGGTGCTCATCAAGTAAATATAATGTCATTATAGTCATTGTATATAATATTTATTATTTGCACTTTAATATAGCTTCTGATGTTCAGTATATATATATATATAGTTTTTTTGCTTGTATCATTATCTGTTGTTTTTTTGTATTCTTTATATTATCATCAACATTTTTAGGATCTTTTACTGTATTATTATCTGTATTTCTTTGTTGTTCATTTCTGTATTATTATTATCTGTATTTATTTCTCATTCTTCTCTGTATTATTATCTGTATTTCTTTCGTTTTCATTATAAATGACTCCTGTAAACACATTCACAATTTCTGAAAAAAAACTTTTACAACTTAGTTTGAATTAATTTATAGTAAAGGGTCTAGATTATCAGAAACCTTGTAGAAATGTGTGAGTACAACCACAGCCACTGTCACAAAAAGATTTTCACATCTTCCTGGACTCACTCCCCCTCCACTCTTAATCTTTACATGATGGGAAAATAATAGTTGTTATAGGGCATTCTTTTGTTTTCCATTCATTTGCTTATCTCCCCCTGACAAATGAATGGGAGGGGCTGCTTATATCAGACCCTAAATGGACAGCTTCAAGGCAGAAAATAAGTAACGGATTATCTGTGTCGGTGTGTGTGAAATTATCAACTCTTATTTTGACCTTTCGGAAGTACTTTCAAATAAAGAGGAGATACTGATTCACCACAATTTCACCCTTTTAAGATAAAAAGGTAGAAAAGGGAAGAAAAAAATGGTTGATCAGTCTGAATGGTGACCATGCTTTCCTTTTCTTTTTAGAATTATGTTTTTTTTCTTTTTTTTTTTTTTTCTGGTCTGAGATGAAATTTGAATATATGATTTAATTACTAACTGTCATTTTTTTTGCAAAGCAGAAGACAATGAAATGGCAGTTGGTAATTAAATAATATATTCAAATTTCTCCTTTATCTAGTTCTAGGATAAAGAAAAACTATAATTAATGAATAATACACGTCTAATCTCAGATTGTTTAATCGCTTAAAACTTCACTGAAGACTATAGTAAACAATATTATTTCATCATTTTGATTATCATTAAGAAAATGAAAGAACAAAGAGATTAATGAAATAAGAAAAAACTAACAAATCTTATCTATCTATCTATCTCAACCAAATTTTCTCAGCCAATATGTATTTATCTGTCAATCTATTTATATGTATCCTTCTGTCTCTGTCTATCAATTTCTATTTACTCATAAAAGTGACATTGTTTGTCAGTCTGTCATGCTGTCTGTCTAAGGAACAGTCTACCAATTTTGTGTCTAAAGACTTTTAATTTGATATATAGGGTTTTTGGACTATTGGAGCAAGTTTGATTTTATTTTGAGCTTGAAAAATATCTGCTAAGGATTCAATTTTTTTTAAATTGGGTATAGCATCCACTGTGTGGGGGCTATGATGGTAATGCTTATAAAATATATATGGTTTCTCAACATAAATATATATATATATATAATAAAAAGTAAAAGGGTAAAATCCAAATCAGGAAAACGGCGGGCCTTGGTCTGATGATCACGCAAGCGCAAGTGTGAAACAGACAGTTACCAGCGGCTACCATTTTCTTGGTTTGGATTTTACGCTTTTACTTTTTACCTAATATTATACACCCTCTATCACCAATATCGAGCACTCTAACTGTATATTTGAGCAAGGATACATCAACAGATTGATCTCTATCAACAATATTACA
>JAUZSX010000019.1:1149189-1166893 GCA_034780655.1 Idiosepius hallami | reverse complement strand
ATATTATATTTACTTGGTGAGCACCAATCCAAGTTTGGCACGAGGCCATTTTTACGTGCTCTTACCCGGGCTTTTTACATTCGGTGTTACCTTTCACCTAGATGAACTGCTCTCCTGAGTTAACGAGCCCCATCTGCCCGAGGCAGCTAAAGGTGAATGTAATGGTTTTGACTGGAATTTGAACTCGCGTGATACGATTTCATAGCCCGAGCTTTTACCAATGCTCCACCGTCGCTGCCTATTATTGTTTGTTTTCTTTATAGTATTATATTATATTTCACTCTTAATTTGGGCAGCGGTGGTGGAGCATTGGTAAGAGTTTGGGCTCTGGAATCGTAGTACACGAGTTCAAATCCCAGTCAAAACCATTATTTTCACTTTAGCAGCCTTGGGCAGATGGGGCTCGTTAACTCTGGAGAGCAGCTCATCTAGGTGAAGGGTAACACGAATTTAAAAAGCCCGGGTAAGAGTATGTAAAAATGGCCTTGTGCCAAACTTGGGTTGGTGCTCACGAAGTAAATATAATATTTCACTCTTAATTGAGCACTTCATCCAAATTTAGATAAAAAAAAAATAATTTCCATCATCAATCTAATTATAATCGTTATATAAATATATGTATGTAACAATAACTCAAGGATTGTTTAAGATCATCTTTGTTTTTCCTTCATCTATTGATATGTCAAGGAAATTATTTTGGGATACTCTGTTACAATATGAAATTAAAGTAATATGGAATATTTGTTAGTTTTATGGCATATCAACCTTTTTAGGTCATTTTAATGCCAAGAACAATTATTTTTTAGAAACGTTCTTTTTGTCTACACACAGTTTTTTGAAAAGCACAACATGCACTATTTGACCTATAGCTGGAGCGTATCTGGGGATTCATAATTTCCTGAGGTTAATAGTCCAAATATGAGTGCAAAAAAAAAAACTTAACTAGGATTCAAATTTGCATTTTACAAATCCGAAGTCTAACTGCCTATTCACTGTGGATTTCCCAAGAAGGAATGAGCTTGGAAACGGTTAGATATATTTTTTAAGGAAAAGAAATCAAGTAATGGCAATATCAGTACAAGTAATAATAATAGTACTAGTTTAACTAAATTACTTGAAAACAAAAAACCTGGGTTATTTTTAATGTCTGCTATGTCTAAGCTGGTTGTTGGTCAGGTCATCCACACTCTAACATAAAGAATGGAAAATGTTTAGTATTATCTCTTTTTTGAGTTCAGCCAAGTATCATAGAATATGTTTGTAGAATCCTTTCCAGCTCTAATTCTTATTACTTTAAAAAAAAAAAAAAAACTTTTATAGTAATTAAAGAAAGGAAATATCAAATTAAATCTTTTTTTTTCGTATAACAAAATTCTTTTTTCAGCTTTTCCAAGTCAATCCATATAACAAAGAAAAAAGATTAAGACCAAAAAAAAAAATTTTCCTTTATTTTTTTAATAATCAAAACTAATGTGTTACAGACACAAACAACAAAACAAAAAATACCTCTACAAAACTAAAGTATCATGCCTTTTTTTGAAAAAGGCAGAACCATATCCACTATTGTAAATTCATTTTTTAAAAAATTCTATTTAAAAATAAAGTAAAAATGCCTGCATCTGTCATGAGACCATCTCACTGAAAATAATCAGTTTTTAATATAGGAGTAAATGAAAGAGAAAAAAAAATGTTTGCAGAAAAGTGAACAGTAACTCTCTGAACTCTTTTTCTCAGTGTGTGTGTATATATAGTCCGGGGGGGGGGGATATTCTGTTGCTCTTGCCCCCAAATAGAATGTAACTTTAGGGGGTTCAGACTGTGGCTTATGGTCCCCTAAACACTGTTCTGCATGTTAACGAAAGTCCAAGTGAGTTATATTTTTGTTAATATGCAGAACTGTGTTTAAGGGACCCTAAGCTAAACCCTGAACCCAGTAAAGTTAAATTCTCTTTGGGTGCAAGGGCAAAGCAATTTTTTCCCAGAATAGATTTATTGATAAATCCAAGTAACTAATTTGTCGAATCGTTCTTCAAGTAATTCTTTAAAATGAAATGTCAAAGGTAAATCTGATTTGAAAGTTCAAAGTACAAATGTTGTAGAAAACAAAACACAGTCATACATTGTCGTACAAATTTAATTTGTTCAAAGGCATTCATCGCATCTTTAAAAAAAATGTATCTCAAAGCAATTATTCCCATTTTATTAAAAAAAAAAAAAAAAGAATTAATCCATTCCATTGGGCGTCTCCCACATATGTTTCACCTCCCGAAAGAGTGGCGGTATGTCAGGACCGATCACATCAGACGGTACAGGGCAGACAACAAGCAGTTTGGATCTCTGCCAGGACTGTTAAGCTTGCTTGGATGGTCCTTACATTGACCAAGCACTTCTCTCGTCTGAACACTCCCTGCGTCAGAGGAAAGGCCATGTTACTTGGACCATGTAACCCAGGATTACTTGCCGTTGACTAAACTGGTTTCCCCACCAGGTTTGTTTGGTGAGGAAGGTGGCTAGTCTTTCTGACTGATTAAAAACAAGACTGCACAACTAATGATGCCCGTGTTGGGAACTCCCTGAATATTCCACAACTAAATTAAAAGCGGTTATGAGAATTGCGATATTCCTCTTTGACCTTGATTTGACCCAGATATCAGGCTGGTGATTCCACGAAATTAATCAGTTGAATAAGTTCAGCTCTACCATCTAAATAATTGATATCCCAAACATTTAAAGAAAAAAAAATCTAAAAAATAAACATAAGCATATAATTAAAACTCAATTGCCTTATTTTTTTGTCCTTAGTCTGAAAAGGAAGAAAATGGCTGACTTAGAAACCATGGGCTTTTTGAATGCAGGTTAAACACATGGTCTAAACTATATGGATTGAATAAAAAGTAAAGTTTGAAGACTCCCAATTATGACAAGAAGTTGCAGAGTTTGACCAGCTGAGGAAGAGGAAAAGGTTCTTTGTCCAAAAGGTTGTGAAGTTAACAAAAAATAATGACAACAGTTAAAAAGAAAGAGATGCACAAATTAAAACCTGTAAGGCTATCAAAATTACATAGTTCAGTTATTTACTTCAATGCAAGCATGTTTTTATTTCTATTCAAATTCCTAGTTTCATCTTCATTGTTATTTTCAAAACATTTCATTCAATGCCTCATTTGGCCTTTAGTTCCCCAGTTATACCTCGGATATTTTCCTATACAACAATGAATAGTAGCTTAAGAAAGTTTTATATAACATTAATAACAGGATTAATCCAGACTTGTAGTAGAAATAGCTATGAACACTTAACACACTAGGGTTATTCCAAAAGTAATGCCACCTATTTTTTAAAGTTATTTTCTAAAGGTTGAAGAGCTACAAAGATAAGAGTATTACCATTGAAATTAATTACTTTTGCACTCCAGAATTTATTTTTCTACGCAGTCACTACCACTTTTAATCTACTTTTGCCAGTGATGAACAAGGCACTATGCATATTATATGGCTTTTTAGAAAGATTGCTATTTATCAGACCTCATTTCAAAAGTAGAAATGAAACTGCTTGGATTATCATGACTTTTATCTTCCCTGTTATATTTTTATAATGTCTCAGCTAAAATACTCTTTGGCCTTCTTTATATGTCGCTTTTTGAACTCGGAAACCCTCTTTTGAAATTCAACTTAAAAGGAAAAAGTATATAGAATTGCTAATCCAAATTACAGAAAGGAAGAAACCTGATAGGTCACGTACTAAAACAAGAAATTGTAGTAAGTGGGACAAATTTAAACTAAAAATGTTTAATAGTTGTATATTTTGACATAGAAAAAAAAAACACACGGACAAAGTTTAAAAAAAACCATTGAATACAAATGCCAAAAAAAGATTCTTGATTAGGTCTGTGGAAGTTTTATGTCCCCTGACTTAAGGAAGCTAAAGGATAGAATTCTACATACTCATTTTATTGTTGTTTTAATTAAATTGAAAGCCTAGATTGAAAAAGATACCAAAAATATTAAGCCCCAGATTTGATTGCCACCTTTAAAACTAAGGAAAATAAATCCACATTTTTGGATAGATAATTATAACTATTTTTAAATTGATTTAACAATTGGACATTTTATGAAAAAAAAGAAAACCTGAAAAGAAAATAGGACATTCATATAGTCAACATAAAAAATAACATTTACATATTAACCAATCCTTGAAATTGACAGAAAAAACTAGAAAAAAGTGACCTGCAGTTGCAACAGAGTGGCTTATATCATTATTATTAGAAGTGTTTTCATCATAATTTTTATTAGTAGTAGTAATAGTAGTTAGTTGATTTTATTTTACAAAATATGACCCTTTTTTCATTTAAGGCCAGGAACAATCATTTCCTATTTCGTAATTAGGTCTAATGCATTTCTGAAATGAATAAGAGAATTCATACTAACTATATATAAAGGCAATCTTATTCTATAATTTTTTTTCTTTAAATTAAGAACATTTTAATCTAAAATAATCTTGAAACCTTTTCATCCAATATCTTGTCAGGAGAAAAATAAATTTTGAAACTGAAAGAACTGTAATGATAAAAAAGGGCAACTTTTTTTTTTTTAATACAAATATGTCCCCTGGCTAGCTCTCCAAATTGCTATGTTGAGAATTGGGGTATCAATATAACCGCTGTTTACTGAAATAATTTTGAACTTTCAGAAAATTCTGACATTTTTTTTTTTAATCAGAAAAATCTTAAAATTACAAAAAAAAAAAGCAGATCAAAATTAGCACAAAAGAAGCATTAAAGAACCCTCCGAAAAATACCAGGCAATATTTCTTGTATAAAATATATTTTTAGTGGTATTCTACATACAGGTGGTCCTCGGGTTACGAATGCGTTCCGTTCCTATGCAGACGACGTAACCCAAATTTCCATGTATGTCTTATTTAACCTTTTCGTATCCTATAAACCGCTAATTAAATGGCTGATTCCATTTATTATACTTAATATTAATTTAATAAAATATATTAAAAAAAATAAGTTGCTGATTAAAGATCAAAGTGTTTACAAAACAAAAAGCTTAAAAGAAAAATTGCCTTTTTTTTTAAATGGAAGGCTGTTTTTTCTAAAAATTGAAGCGTCATAAAGTCGAGTTCATCGTAACCCGAAGGCCGCCTGTATAGTTTTTTTGGAAAAAGATATTAAAAATTCCAGCTGAGCAAAATATGCATTGCAGTTCCAACCTAATTGCAATGCAACAAACAGTAAAACTATACACCAGAAGAAAGACGTAAGCAGATCCATAATATTATTTAATTTCTTTTTAAAAAAATTATTCTTAAAACCAAAAGACTGGTTTTAATTACTCTTTATTATTATTATTTTTTGTTTTTAATTAATTTGTTTGGCTTTTTTCTTTGTTTTATTTATTATTCATTTGTTCATATTTTTTTTCTCTATTAATTTAATTTTAATATCATTGGCAAATTAACTTTCTTGCCTCTGATTTTGTATTTGTGTTTTGTTTTTATTATTCTATCTCTCTCACCTGAAATGTTTATATGAATAAATATATATAGCATGGAGCATTGGTTAAAGCTTAGGCTCTGGAATCGTATTAAAGTTCAAATCCCAGTCAGAAACATTGCTTTTATCTTAAGTTGCCTTCGGTAGATAGGACTTGTTGACTCTGGAGAGCAACTTATCTAGATGAAGAGCAACACTGATTACAAAAAGCCTAGGGTTATAATGGGTGCATAAAAATGGCTTTGTGCCTAACTTGGGTTATAGTATATATATATATATATATATTAGTTAATCATAGACACGGAGTCAACAGCCTTCGTTGACTATGAATTTTTTGCCTGCGTGGTTATCAGCTTTTCGGTCTGATGACTGTGCAGTCGATAAACTGACACTCACCAAAGGCCATTGACTCTGTGTCTACACTTAACTAATATACATGCTCTATCACTGATATCGATCACTCTAACTATAAATATAAGCAATATTACTCTACAGATTAATATATGTATATATATATATATCATGAAAAAATGTCTGGGGAGTCATTAAATATTATATCAAACTGCTACTTTATGGTAAACTACTTACACATATAGTCTACAAAATCTCTTACTAACAACTTCTGCTCATTCTACATTTAAGTGGAGTGGTGTTCATTTTGGGACCGGTCTGATCACATTAGAAAATAAAAGGCCTGTGGGGTTGAACAGATGAGTCAAGCAAGTTTCTATCAGTGATTTGATAGATTCTCTGAAGGAAATGAACAGGTTGAGGATGAACCAAGATCTGGGCTACAGAACAGTGCTTACAAAGAGAAAAACATTGTGGAAAAACAAATATTAGTGATGCAAAACCGTTGGCTAACTGTGAGGATGATATCTGAAGTTGTTGGTATTAGTATTGGCACAGTGGAGACAGTTATGACCGAAGATCTGATGAATGTTTCTCTTGACATTTTTCTAATTATTTATTGAACATACCAGGATGACTGCCAGGAAAATGAAAGTGGTACAACACCCACCCTAGAACCCTGATCTAGCCCCATGTGACTTCTTCCTGTAAGATAGCCTTGGAAAATTACTTGAATGGACTAGGAGAACTTTAAAGTCTTCAAGCGTTGGAAGAGAAGGGTGTAGATGAGGAAGGCTCTTATTTAGAAGCTGATAAAGTTTTGTAAGCTTATGAAAAATAAATATCTCTCCTAATATTTTCTCATTACTTATTAAACATACGTCCTAGAACATCCCTCTAAATGGACTCTGCCGACACTTATGTAAATGACACTTTTTACTATGTACAATAATGTTCAATACAAGTTAAAACCTACCCTTGTGTTCTACTTGTCATTGTGGCTAAGCAAGCCATAACATATATATATATATATAAGCATAGACACAGTTAACAGCTTTTGGTGGCTCAGTTTCTTACCTGTGTGTTCATCAGACCGAAAGTTTGCCACACAGTTTATATTTATTTATATACTGGTGTGGGACCAGATTTAGTAAGATTTGCCTGATGGGAATTTTATTTTTTCAAAAATTTTTTCTAGTGGGTGTTATAACTAATATTTGTTGTTTATTTGTTACTATTATTTATTGCGACTTTTTTTAGTACTATTGTTTTTGTTTTATTATTAAAAATAGTATTATTAAAAATGTCAGTATTGTTAATTTTTTATACTGCTGTATATTTTATTTTTATTTATTTTACTTTTTATCATTATGAACTATTTTTTTCATTAAATGTTTGTGGCAATTATTTTTAGGTGGTTTAGTAGATATTTATTGTCATGCCTGCATTTAGATATAAGTTCTAGGTTGTTTATATTTTTATCATTGAACCAATTTTTTTGTGAGTAGCTTTTTTACATGTATGTATGTGTATCATAGTAGGGTGGTGAAGTGTAGCATTAGTAAAAGCTCAGGTCATGCAACTGTATTACATGTGTTCAAATTCCTGTCAAAATCATTGCATCTAGTAATTCTAAGTTTTTTATGCTAAAGAAGTATTCATCCTTTATCTTTCAAATGAATTACATAGTCATTTTGATTTGCTTTTTTCTTATCCCAAATTTTGCAGCTATTTTTCCAGCTTAAAATCAATTTGAAAATCTTTTCTCAGGTGTGATTATCCCATGTATCAAATTTCAAGTCTTTAGAAAGCAAAATTGGCAGAGTAGTTGGGTTGAAACCACAATGATCCAATCGCAACTTCTTAGCAGCTATATTTTCTACCTGGAAACAAATTAAAAAGTTTTTCCCATGCCTGGTTTCCCTATCAAATTTCAAGCCTGTAGACCCCAAATTGGCTGAACAGTTTCGTAAAGATTGTTCCCCTCTCACACGGATAACCTTACTTTTATAGATACACATCTATATAAGATTTGTCAAGTTTTAAAACTGTATTTATCAAAGACTAAGTTCGACTAGTTTTTGTCAATATCAATTCTATAAATAACCATAATATAGTTGTTACTTGTTTAGTAAAGTATTTTTGTGGTTTTTAAAACATTTTTTAAAATGTTTTGCCCTCATAGGAATTAGAGTATTAATTGATTCCAGTTCAGATTAAGATAATAGTTATTATAAAGTTAGTTAATCCTGTGGCTGTCTAGACAATCAATTTCATGAAATTTAATCATTTCACCTTCATTATTATAGGATCTCATACCAATCACCAGGCACTCTCACACCTAGCAACCAGTGGTTTATACCGTAATCAAAGTGACAACAAATCTTCTGATTTCCTGCAGATTCTGCATTAACTCAGTCAAAGACTATACGGTGCAACATCTCCCCTGGCTTTCACACTACTGTCTCCACTTTGTACACCTGCCATGTGGTGTTTCCTGAAGACAGAGTGACAATAAGTCTCCTCTGGAACACCAGTATATCTGGATACCTTGCAGTCAGTGACTACAAGACCTCCTCTTCATTCAATTTTATTATTATGGTTTTTGGATCTCACACTAATCACCAAGCACAATCGTCCCCAGCAACCAATGGTTTTATGCTGGAGTCAAACTGACAATAAGTCTCATCTGATTTCCAGCAAGTTCCGCACCATTTCAGTCAAGGACTGTACAGTACAATATCTACCTGGCTTTTCACCCCATCACATCCATTTTGCACACCTGCCAATGCCCGGCAGTGGTTCCCGAAGACAGAGTAACAATAAGTTTCCGCTAGCACTCCAGTATATCCAGATACTTTGTAGTCAGTGACTATAAGCCTTCCTCTTCATTATTTTTATTATTGTATTTTAATATGGGGGAGGTGGTGGTTGTTGGTAGTTATTATGAATATGTTTTTTATGAGGATGATTTACTTAATTGTGGTATGATGATGATTGTTTATCTAAATATTAATCTAATATTGTCTTCATGTGTCACAAATTACAATCATTAGAATTCTAAAAAAAAAGTTCTAAACAATTAATTTGTAGTTTTGAACTATTTTTCTGGACTGTATAAATTTCAACTACTGTAGAATTTCCACGTGTACAAGTTATTATTATTGATATTATTATCATTATTGTTATGATGATAGAAATGGACCTCATTATTTAGAAGGATTAGGTTAATTATAATTATTTATTCTCTTTCTTAGGAAGTCTCAAATTCTTTTTTAGTCTCTTAATTTCTATTTTAAATTCGCATAATGGCAAACGCGTGCCATTTGAATTCAATCAATCCGAGGAGCCATGAAGATATTTTGTGGATCCCAGCCACAATTTAAATAGTGTATGAAAGACTGCTCATGGGGCGTGGACTAGGGACTGATCATCTCTGGTCGGGTCTGAGTTGAGAGGAAAGTCTGATGTAGCAAGACCCAAAACTTTCTTGAGATCTTCACTATAACATCACTGATGACACTCTAGCATTCTACTATGGAGCATAATATAGAAAAAAAAATGAAATATAAACTTCCTCTTCTCTTAAAAAGAAAAAGAAAACAGCTCTGTTTGAAGAATATGTTTTAATGATGAGATAACACAAAGGTTGTTCCAAAAGTAATGCCTCCTATTTTTTATTCCACCCAAACAAATCATGGGAGATTGAAAATTGCATTGTATGATGACTGAACTTATGCATTCATTACCTGAAAGTTTAATTTCCCTGTTGCAAATATGGATGATGTGAAACTCTAACAAAGTAACCCCTGTCATAGACATGTGTTAGAAGCAGAGATGTTTCATTGAATTCTTACATGCCAAAAAAATTTGCACTGGTCAACAATGAGTTGCTCTCCCGAGTTTACAAGCATCATCTGCCCGAGGCAGCTAAAGGTGAATGTAATGGTTTTCACTGTGATTTGAACTTGCGTACTACTATTCCAGAATCAAAGCTTTTTACTAATGCTCCATCTTTGCGACCCAAACAATTTATGATTGTCTTCAGGAAAGGTATGAATCCGCATCTTCCCTCCAGCTATGGATGAAAAAGCGTAACTCGTGTTATTCAAAAAACTATGTGCGCATAAAGTCAGGTTCATCAAAAGTAATTATTCTAGGCATTAAAATGTCAAAGAAAAGGTTGATAAGTCGTTAAACACAAAACAAATTTCTTCATTATCATAAATAAAACTCTTTAGACAAAAAATACTGGCTCTCTTCAAAATAGAAAATTTTCCAAAGTTATATTTTAGGTTTATTGTTAAGAACTAATTTTGCCTCTTCTACACATTAGCACTCAAAGGCTGACAAAATTGGATGGAGAGAGGGTAAGGGGGAGAAGTATAAGTTTTAAAGGAAAAATTAAATTGTCTGCAGATTAAAAACTTTTTCTTTTTTTTTTCATTTTTTTTTTTTTTTTTTTTTTTTATTTTTTTGGATTTTTTTATACTCTTTTTTGTTTTTCTTTGGGTTTTTTTTCTTCCTCTTTGCTTTTTGCTCTTTCTTTTATTCATTTATTTTTTGCTTTTTTCTTATTATGCTTTTATTTTTTTCCTAGTCTGCTAACAACAATTGTGACGGAAATAAAATAAAAATTATTCCAAGAGTCGAGATATTTTCTTTGTTCTATCTAAACTTGTTTTTAAAGATTTGTCAAGGACAAGGAAAAAAGGTTGTGACTTTTTTTTTTCTTGTGTATCAAAAGTTCATGAATTTAGGAATCATAACTTGCTTATCAAAATCTATGCCAGTCCTTGACGGACATAGAGAGGAGCATTATGATGAATTAAATAAAACTAATAATTTTTTAATTAATTTGTGGAAATTTCTGACAGTTTTTTTTTTTTTTTTTTTTTTTAAAGAAAAATATTTCTTTGTCTTAATTCATAAAATGAATTTCAACCATTATCATCTTTTCAAATTATTCAAACTTTTACTCATATCTTTATTCTTATATTATTATTGGATATAGTTTGTTTTTGTTTTTTTTAGTTAGGAGTTTTGATGATCATCTAAATTCAAATCATTTGAACCTCTATTCTCTTATTTCTTGTTATATTCACAATAGATATTGCTTGTTTGGATTTGTTATCAATTTTTAATAATAATTATTCTTTGAAATTAGACTGCTTTTTTTTTTTTTAGTGAAATTCACGTCAAGCTTTTTACTTGTCAAATTTGGAAATCTTGCTAGAACTGTGAACCAAACCCTATCATATAGCAAAATAGTCCTAGAGTTTTGCTTATATAAGCTGTGACAGACCTCTGTCTGGGGAGTATTAATTCTATCCTGTCTGCAGACAGAAATAGCTCAGAGAAGTACTTAATATAGACAGACATAGTAACAACAAGTTTCAGCTTATGAAAGGAGTTCAGTCTACACCAGCTGTCTTCAAAGTATTACTTGCAGGCCAGATTCGGCTCACTGAGCTTTTGTGGGAAACGCAAAAAAAATATTCAGAAAGAAATATTTTATATGGAAATGTGTGGAAATAGTTTGATGTTTTTTGTTCTAATACTGATGAATAACATAAGAGTTGAAAGGATTTTTTAATGTTAATTTTTTTTCTAACAGAAAATTCTTTGGAAATAAATGATCTGTTGATCTTGTTTCATAGTTATTCACTTTTTCTGGGTCAAATCTTATTTAAATTTTGGCCTGTGTCACTTAAAAAGTCACCAAAATGCTCCTCCCTCATCCGTAAAAATTTTGGAGACTCCTGGTCCACACACCTTGATTAAATAAAAAGTTTGGTTTAGTTCTGATTAGGCTCCAAAATTTAACATGAATGACGATTACTGAGTTTAAGTAATACACAGCCAAAGACTAAAGGTCTAAATGATTTAAATAGTTATAAAAATACAGGTGGCCCTCGGGTTACAAATGATTTCTGTTCCTACGCTGGTGACGTATCTTAAATTTCTGTGTACTCGGAATTAACCCTTTAATACCCCATAAATTGCTAAATAAATGTTCAACTTATTATACTTGATATTAATTCAATAATATAAGTTAGAATAAAAGATAAGATGCTGAGCAAAGACTAAAGTGTTTACAAAACAAAAAGTTTAAAAGAAATATTGACTTTTTTTTTTAAAGAAAGGCTGTTTTTTCTTAAAAAGTGACAAAAATTAAAGCATTGTAAAGTTTAAACCGCATACATCAAGTCAGTCATAACCCGAGGGCCACTTGTACTTGTATTGAAAAATTTTATTTCTAATCAAATATGATTGACATCTAATGTGTTTGATGAGCTGCTTTTGGGCAGAAGGCATCTATTCAAAATCAATATTACATAGCCCTGAGGGACATAAAGGCTCTCGCAATAAAAAAAACAAAACTGCAACAACAACGAGAGTAGAACATTGGTAAAAGCTTGGATTCTGGAATCGTATTACACAAGTTCAAATCCCAGTGAAAACCATTGCATTTATTTTCAACTACCTTGGTTCGTTAATTTAAGAGAGTATCTCATCTAGGTGAAGGGCAACACTGATTACAAAAAGCCCATGGATGTAATGAGCACGTAAAAATGGCGTTGGGCCTAACTTGCGTTAGTGCTCAACCAAGTAAATAGAAAGCGAGTGACCCTTTTCACCAACCCAATTTTCTCTTATATCTAAAGAGAAAAAAAGTGGTAAGATATTTTTTTAACTCTGCTTCAAAATGGAAACAAAATTGTTTGTTATTGGGGCCCCCACTTCCCTAACCTGCTAAGTGTCACTTCTAGAGTTCTGATATCTTGATTAGGCTTTGATTTTTACTCTGCTTCTCGCCTGTATTATTCATTCATTTTTTAAGGTCCAATTTCCGTGACCTCCAAAGTGAGACAACAATAAGGTCACAGGGTCACAAAACAATTTTGTTTACCGTTTAGAATACTGTATATAGAACTTACTATAGTGTGTATTCCCTACATAAAAAAATGAAAGCATCTTTCTTTCTTTTTTTTTATCATCATTATCATCATTCGTTACCATACATTGTTTTTTGTTTGTTATGTTTTTTGTTTTTTTTTATTAATCACTTCTACTTGTTGTTCAGTACCATTTAAGATCTTAAAAATACCAGGTTGGAATCTGACACAGGATTATCTTTCTTTGATGAGGGTGAATGGAGTCTCTCTAAACCTTTATTGGCAATCCACTTAGTGATGATGTCACCATAAAAATACTATGATATAGGACTGGCGACCATGTCATTACTAGCAATTTGAAACTGTTATGGATGGAAACCCATTATGACAACTACAGTCCACTGATGATAATGATTTTGTCCTCTACCTGATCAAAAAGGGCTATAATCCTGCCAAACCACTCTTAATTACTTTTCAACATAGTGGCATATATCAGACCTCTCTCCATGATATCTTTTAAATAAACCAGATGAATGCCGCAGGATTCCACATTTTTGCTGCAGAATCAGAAGTATATAAAACCTGGTTTTAACAATACTTCATTGCACCAGCTAGAGAAAAAAAAATACTTCCTCTGTTTTGAAATAGTTGTGTCACAGCTGAAAACTTCAGTTTATTCTTTCCTGTGCAACGATTTTGGAACAGAGGCAGTATATGAAAGAAAAGAAAAAAATCCCTAATGCAAGGTGGGGGGTGATGATTTTGTGAGTGAAGGTAAGTGGCTAATAGTTTAAGTGTGTTTATGAGTGTTTTTGTGTGTGATTGTATTAAATTATGTAGGCAATTGTGTGTGTGTATTTAGTATAATTGAACATGTATTTGACTGTGTAGCTGTGTGTGTATATGAAAGAAAATTCTATTTTGAAAAAATGAGTCTACCAACCAATAGTTAAGTATGCCATTAAACCAAGAAATTCAGAAACCATTTTTTTCTCTTTTGTGTAATCAGAATCTAACCTTGTTCACCTTGTCCAATTTGTCAACTTATCTTTACCTTGTTCTTTTTTAAAAAGTCATTTTTTTATTTTATTTTTGTACAAACTTGGTTTAAGATATGATTGAAAAAATAATGTTTTTAAAAGAAAATGGAATAGACCAAAATATCATTCTTAATGAATGAAAATTAACTTTTGTACCATTAATTTCAAAAGGGATTGCCCTTAACTAGCTATGTTTAACCAGTCTTTACTCTAATTGTATCATGAAACCAAAAGCGAAATCTCTCATCTGAAATTAATGTTTCAACTAGCTTCATAAGATGAGTTCTTTCGCTCTTTCTTAACCCTTTACACTTTATCTAGCAATGACAAATTGTATATTGAAACCAAAGTTGAGATATCATTTCAAAAACAATTTTTTTTAATAGCACTAAAAAAGAGGAGTTCTCATGTCTTTTCTTAACCAGCTGAAATGTTGATTTAAGAAAGGACAAGAGAACTTTTATTTTGGTACTATTAAAAATAAAAAGGTTTTTGATGCAATATACCAACTTTGGTTTCAAAATATAATTTTGGTTAAGAAGTTAATCCTGTTTAACTAGTTTTTGTATTTTAAAACCAAGAGCGAGATTTCTCGTCAAAAATTAATTTTTCAAATATCACCAAAAGACAAGTTTTCTTGTTGTTTCTTAATCAGCATTAATAATACTATATTATATTTACATGGTCGAGCACCAACCTAAGTTAAGCACAATTTATACGTGCTCAATAAACCTGGGCTTTTTAAATTCAGTGTTACCCTTCACCTAGATGAATTAACGAGCCTCATCTACCCAAGGCAACTTAAGATAAAGTAATACTATTCCAGGACACAAGCTTTTACCAATGGTCTACCATTGCTGCCCTATTACTAATACTAAAAAAAACATAAATTTGTAAAAAAAAAAAAATTATCAATAAGTATTAAGTAGAATGTGGAATTGTACTACTCTTTGAAAAGGTATAAACCTCTATAATGCCTTTACCTCTCCCAGCCTCGTATGGGCTACTGCAACTTGTGTTTTTGTTTTTTGTTTAATTGATTTAAATGGAAGAGGAATATTAAATTTACTTGGTGTGCACCGACCCAAGCTAGGCACCAGCCCATTTTTACGTGCTCTTACTTGGGCTTTTTACATTCGGTGTTACCGTACACCTAGATGAGCTGCTCTCCAGAGTCAACAAGCCCCATCTGCCCGAGGCTGCTGAAGGTGAATGCAATGGTTTTGACTGGGATTTGAACTCTAGTACTACGATTCCAGAGCCCGAGCTTTTACTAATGTTTCAACTTAGCTGGAAGAGGAATATGATTGTAAAAATAAATAACAGACTGAAATGATCCTTTGTGTTTTAGTATAAAAATAATCTAATTTTAAGTTATAAATACATTCTAACTAGATGTCATTTTTTTGTATTATTGACATGAAAAAAAGAAAACTGAAAAAATAGCAAGTTTAATAAAAGATTGGCCGACTTTCCTAGTTGATGCCATTGAATATAACTTAGCTTAAGACAATGAAATCATTATCTCCTCCTGAATGTTTTATTCCATAACACTAAGCTAAAATGATAACTTATTGGTTGGTATAAACAAAAAGCCTGTTGCAATAAACCGTTTAATTGTGTGTAACATATTGTTCGATTGTGTTCCACTATGATTAATCGCAATGAATGGGTGATCATTTTAACTATAGGTCTCATTACACGCTATCAACTGTTTTAGATTTAATGTGACATGATAATAGAAAATGATTTCTAAAGAGATAAAAATAAACTATTGAGTCTAATATTGATTACCATTCGAGTGAGCTGTGATACCAGGCATTGCCCGGTTGTCTTTTCAGTGTCATATTTGTTTTGCTTTTTCAGGTGTTTTATTGACATAGAGACAGACATCAAAGTAAATGAAAAATGCTTAGATTGTTGTCGTGGTGGATTCTACCTCTCATGATTAGACTCTCCCGGCATTATAAAATCGGAAGTAGAACTCTCCTTCTAGAGAGTTGGACGAAGAACTCTGGTCAGGTTGGCCATGTCAGCATGTCTTTAACATGCTCAGCTGGACAATTATTTCGTCACTTATTTTCTGTACCTCTCTGTTACAATACTTGTTTTGTCCCAATTTTTTTTTTTTTTTTTTTTTTTACTGCATTTAAAAAAAGATTCAATGACACCTTTACTTTGGTCAATTTGAAGAACAATCTACCAAAATAAAAAATTATGATGATAAATTCAATAAATTACCTATCTAACTTAAAATTTTGTTTATCTCGAATCTTAACTAAGCCCACGCACACACACATACACACATGTTCCTATTTATATACAGAAAGATTATAAAATGAAATTTAATTTATCTTAGGGATTATATTTAATGAGACAATCATTTAGAAAAATCAGATTTTCTTTAGAGACAAATAATGCATTTTCTATACTTATAATTGTGAATTTCTCTTATGTGTGTTTTCTTTGTATATTTCAATATTTTCCACCTTATTTTTAATTAATTGTTATGAAGTAAATTTGTCACTATATCTTTTAAATTCTTTTAGTGAAAAAATTATGAAGTAAAAAAAAAAATATATAGCTGGTCCTGTTTTTTTTTTTTTTTCCCCCAAAAATAGGATCTTAGGTTAAGATTTTCTAAAGATGTCCTAAAATTTTGGATGCAAAAAATTCCTGTCTTTTGTTAAGGTTGATTGAAAGTTCCTTTTTGGATTATCACTACTTTTATTACTGTTATGACAACAGATTCAAACTTAATATTATTTAGCCATATTTTGTGGCCTGTCAATGAAGCCCAGTGGATAGGCAGTTGGGCTTCAGAAACATGGTAAGCAAGTTTGAATCCAAGTCATTCAGTCTATGTTGTCATGTCGACTAATACTCTTGGGAAAGGTATGAATCCCCATCTTTCCTCCAGCTATGGATTAAATAGTCCAACTTGTGTTATAAACAAAAAACTGTGTGTATAAAATAATGTTTATCAAAATAATCGTTCTAGGCATTAAAATGACCTAAAAAGGTTGATATGCCGTTAAACACAAAACAAAACCTTATTTTGTAGTTGTTATTCAATTTTTCCTCTTTGTATTTCTTGTCGACAAAAAAAAAAATTCAAAGACTTTAGAAAATAAAAATTTAAATAATTTTGTAAAAAGCCTTAGTTACTAATATCTATGAATGGCTTCTCCTGTTTGATGCCAATTAGTCCTATTGAACTGATAGGATTCAATCATTTAGAAAAGTGCAATCTCGCCAAAGTAACCAGCAACTGGGCAACATGCTGCACACATCTTCTAGTCTTCTTACATTGATTATTATTAGAAAATTATTTTTCTAACTTTACAGGAATCATAAATACATAGTATAACTGAATCGTCAAAACTGTTCTGAATATTTCACTCAACGTTTTTTTTTTTTTGTGAATATTTCAGATGCGTGCACATTCTACTGTGATGATTCCAGCTGTCTGTCAGACAAGTTGCTAGTCTGTAATGGCAAATCTGATTGTGTCGATCAGTCAGATGAACAAAACTGCAATGAAAGAGAAGACACTAGTCCTGCACCTACAGAGCAGCCTTTGAGGAGTAAGTAAAACCATACAGTACACAAAAACATACATTTCTTTATATATAAGAAAAGCATTATGACCTATAGATTCTTGGTGGTCACTTGTGGTCGAGTATGACTGTCCTCCGTTTTGGTTCTGTAGACCCTTTCGGGAGGATGCCTGTGCGTGATATCTTTTATGTGGGGAGTCACCACATGACCCCTTGGCTGAGAAGGACCTGGTTCCAATGGCATGGAGAGAGTCATGATGACTGGAGGACATCCTCTGTTTCAGCCTTCACCGCCGTTGTGCCACTGTGGACATCATCCACCATATCTGCCGTTGAGGTCTTGCACTATTTAACCC
>JAUZSX010000019.1:1116784-1130935 GCA_034780655.1 Idiosepius hallami | reverse complement strand
TATAAAGCCCGGGTAAGAGCACGTAAAAATGGCCTTGTGCCAAACTTGGGGGTTCTCACCAAGTAAATATCATATATCGATATATCTCTCAGTAATGTATATATATCTATATCATATCAACCAATCCATCTAACTATTAATCTATCTATTTGTGAATATTTCTAAATACGAAAAAAACCTTCTGAATGTCCTCCAAACAATATATTTTAATGTTATTTACATTTTCTCATAGGCAAACATAATTATTTCCATCTTTCTATCTCTGCCTCTTTTTCTATTGCCACGGACATCAAGTTTCGGAAGTAACATGAAGTGCATTTTGCCAATAGCGTTACTGATTACGTTATAAAACCAAATTACTTTTCCATCTTTATAACTTGATAGTTTATACAATTATCAATAGACGTGATTTGGTACACTGAATATTTGATAGCGTGAATATATGAATAAACAATGTGTTTATCTACAAACAATCGTCAAAGGCGTAGGCACAGTAAGCAAAATGTTACATTCTCAAAATTGTAGACAATAATTGAGTGAAAAAATATATTAATAAAGTAAATTTCGAGTCGGTGTAAAAATTTTTCGCTGGTTTAAAGTTATAAATTGAGAATGAAAACAGAACGTTATTAAAGTATTTTATTCGTAAAAATAATGTTCTTCATTATTTGATTCTACCTGTTAACAAGATAATACGGTGAAGTCTCGGTTATCGCGGTTAATGGGGACCGAGACCACCCGCGAAAACTGAAAGTCCGCGAAGTTGCAGCACCCCTTAAAAAATGCTTAAAAAAACGTATACAGGTATACAGTATTCCCCCCGTATAGAGAACACCATATAGAATACGGGGAGAGAGAGAGAGAGTAAAATTCATGGTATAACAAAAAAAAATGTAGTGAATGGGCCAATGGGGAGTCGAGTATTCAGCGAGTGCTGGCCAATCCGCTTGCGTTTATGCCCGTGATGCTTTGCGTATACGTGCATTTCTTCGTGTTTTAAAATTTAGTAAAATGATGCAATTACTAATTTTAATTGAATATTTTGTTTTCAAATTTTGTAAAATAATGTAATTTCTAATTTTAATTTAATATTTTTCATTATTATTAATTTTTTAATATTTTTTGATATTTTTAAATTTTTTAATATTTTTTAGACCCGCAAAGCTCTGAACCCGCGAAAGTGGAACCGTGAACTAGCGAGGTTCCACTGTATATCAAATAGCGATAATGATTTAAATTCATACAAAGGAACTCCCAAGTTCAAATTAATTCACAAAGGCACCAAAGGGTGTGGATGTAGAGTATTAACTAACAGACAATTTGGGGGGAAAGAAGAAATGAAAGAAAATTTAGAAGACATAATAAGTTCTTCTTACGGTGGTATACTGTACTCGGCGACTTTAATCTTTCGAAATAATTCTTGTGGTGCACTGTCGTAGAATGGGAACTGACCATAAATCATAGTGAACAAAACTACGCCCAGAGCCCACATGTCACTTGGTTTTCCGAGGTAAGGTTTCCCTGTGAACAAAAAAAAAAAAAGAATTTTAAATCAGAACCTTTGGAAATATATTTGACTTAAGAATAGATTAAAAGCTTAAAATGAAATTGATATTATGATAATCTCCTGGTCCAAAATCGGTATGGAGTTTTAAATTTTTTATTGTAATAATGGTCCAAATAAAGTTACACTATTTAAAAGTCAACCTAAAAGAGAATGGATTCATACATTTCCTAAGGGCACTAGCCAAAATATAAGGATCTCAAATGTTTAGGTTTGTATTATATATTAATGAAGAGTTGTTTCCCTTAAATTATTATAAACACTTTGTTTTATTTTGTTTTTAAAGTTTAAAATAAAAGGCGAGCGTCTCTGTTTTTTTAGTCGGACACAAAGAGTTATTTTGTTACAATGGCTCTTGTGTTGTTATTTATTATTTAATAAGTAGAATAAAAAAGAACAGTTTGCATCTTTTAACAACAGATTTACTTTCTTTATTCGTTTAAACTACATCCGTTTTTCTAAACAGATTCAATGATAGACCAGATCTCGAACTTAATCCATTCCGGATCAGAGTCTGAAAAGCAATTTGTTAGAAATCCAAATCCATATAACCTATCGTTGCATCTCTTTCGACTGGTATGAAATCTGAATTTCAGTTCAAAACTGATTCAAAAATTCCTTGCTTTCAGTATAAAAAAAAACAAAAAAACAAGGAATTTTTGTATCAGTTTTGAAATGAAATTCAGATTTCATACCAGTCATGGATTTAGATTTCAAATAGATTTGATTTGATTTGGGATTTAACAGCATATCAACCACTTTTGGGGTCATTTAATGCCAGAATGGTATTTGTTTTATATTGACTTGATTCTCTTAAGTTTCTATTATGAAAGTTGGTTTAAACCAGGACATTCAAAAACCAAAGTCCCACTGTATTTGTTTTATACATTGTTTGAAGACGAGTGGTAGAACCAGTAAAACCTGTAAAAAAAGAAAATGAGCAGCTTCATACATTCTCCAAGGTTATTAGCTAATAAATGACAATAATAAATTGCTTTGGATTTTAGAGAGCTTATGGAACAGTTCTAAAGCCGAATCTTTTACTTTGTTCATACAAAAGAAGAAAATAAATTGAAGACAAATTACAACTGACCACTTAAAACATCTGGACTAATATAAGCTGGACTTCCGCGTTGATCTTTTAGTAAATCATTCTCTGAAACAAGATGTTTACCAAGACAGAAATTTGTGATGGTAACTCGTCTCGATTTCTTATTCAGCACTATGTTTCCAAGTTTCAAGTCTCGATGGACGATATTTTTCTGGGGAAAAAAAAATATATATATATTAGTGTATTTTGGCACTTTGCACATGAGGGTGTTCATATGCATTAGATATGGCACCCATGGGTGTTAAAATTCAGTATTACTTTTAAAAAAAAAAGAAGGGTTATTTCGTTATGTTGCTAAGTTAAAACATACAATACAAAAGATGTAAAAATCAAGAATAATAATTTTTTTCAATTAACAAAAAAAAAAAAATCAATATAATAATGTTTGTCTTAAGTTATAATCTTCAATAAAAAAAAATGTCAAAACTAGAAAAAAATTAAAAACAAACAAAAAACAATAATACTGTGTTAATGTTAAGTTTAATGTCTATTAGAAAAATGTCCAATCAGAAGAAATATAAAACATAATATTGTATTGGTGCAAAGTTAAAATGTCTAATAAAAAAATGTCCAATCAGAAAAAAAAATACAATATCGTTTTGGTGTTAAGTTACATCATCCAATAAAAAAAATGTAGAACCAGAAAAATAAAAAAAAAAGAAATAAAATATGTTGATGCAAAGTTGAAACATCAAATCAAGAAAAACAAATTTTAAACAATTACCAAATGCAAACTTTCTACAATTCTAACAATATCAGCAAAAATGACAACAGCTTCTTTTTCACTGAGTTTTTTTTCTTTAATAACATAATGTTGAAGGTTGATGAGATCAGAGGTTTTGCTACTGAAATCGTGGGGAATAAGACAGTCCAAGACGAGGCAGAGACGATTACGTTTTTTACCAGTGAATTCAATGAAGCCATTAGCATTCAACATGCTTTTCTCCTCACGAGCTTGATCCTATCAAAGAGAAAAGAGGAAAATAAAATAAGAAATAATTTAACAAATTCTAAAGAATAAAATATCCTGTTAGTTTAATGGACCTAAGTATCTAAAACGTTAGTACACTAAACTAAATAGAGAAATAGAAATAAAACATAGGAGACTGAATCAGATACATTTACACATTTATTATATAAAAACAAATATAAACAAATATAGACTGCATACAAAACATAGAATAAACAGTTCAATAAACTCCCAAATGGTGGAATGAGTTTGTGTACTCAACACAAGGTGGAAATAATGTTCTCCTCTCTCTGAGCACCAAACTAAGTTTGGCACAAGGCCATTTTTACATGCTCTTACCCGGACATTTTGCATTCGGCGTTACCCTTCACCTAGATGAGCTGCTCTCGCGAGTTAATGAGCCCTACCTGCCCAAGGCAGCTAAAGGAGAATGAAATGGTTTTAACTAGGATTTGAACTCACATACTATGATTCCTGAGCCAGAGCTTTTACCAATGCTTTAACTTCGCTGCCCATTTATATATGTGCTAATGGGAAAACGTTATCTCGTAGCTTTGAGGTTCGACAACACATGAAGTTGGCCAAGGCAGCATTTTGCCGTTGGCGTTCAGTGACAGGAAGAAAAAGGCCTTTGCTTGAGCAGATGGGGCTTGTTAACTTGGGAGAGTAGCTCATCAATGTGAAGGGCAACACTGATTACAAAAAGCCCACAAAAGGTTCTCCAGTTTGGAGGTTGAGCATAGGGCTAGCAACTCTTTTTAGTAAAAACAAATATGCTACGAAAACAGCAAATACAAATTTGCTGCCCAATGAACCACTGGGTGTAAAGGTTGATGAATAATGTCATTGGGGAGATAGCATATATATTGTTTGGTTTTCATTGTTTATTGCTTATTTATTTTTATCCTGCCAACCATAAAATTTTGAAAAATATGTTCCATTTGAGGAAGAATGGAAAAAAAAAAAAAATTAATGTTTTTGGTTTTTTTTTTCATTTTTTAAAAATCTATTTTGTTTATTTGTTTGTTGTTATTATTATTATTATTCTTTTTTTATAGATTTTAATATGAATATTGCAGTTTGATAAGTGTTATGCTATGAATGATGGAGATTTTGTTCCTTTTCCAAACATACTTTATTGTTTGTTGACAATTGGTCGACCACTGGTAGAAGCTTGGGCTCTGAGATCGTATTACGAGAGTTCAAATCCCATCCAAAACCATTACATTCACCTTTAGCTACCTCGGGCAGATGAGGCTCGTTAACTCTTGAGAGCAGCTCATCTAGGTGAAGGGTAACACTGAATGTAAAAAGCTTGGGTAAGGTCACGTAAAAATGGCCTTGTGCCAAACTTGGGTTGGTGCTCACCAAGTATATGATACTTTGTTTGTTTTGGTCTGGTTGTGTTTTTATAATCTATCAACCATTTGTGCTTATTTAATGTTGTGACCTTGTTACGGGATGACAATATTAAGGTGGGAGCCTCTGTGTTGCATTAGCGGTTAAGCTGGTATGCGCTCTCTGTCTGGAGGCAGAACAGACCGGCTTATGTATTAGCCGGACGAATCCATGTCGTCTTGGATATAGGGGTGATAATACCCCAGAACATTTAACATCACACAGATTTTATGTGGATTTTCATTTATTTTATTTTTATTTATATTTTGTTGCATAGCTTTGCTTCTTTAAAGAACTTTAACAGGTTGAGAACCCATAATAAACAGAGTAGACCATAAAGATGGGACACATAAAAAAAAGGAGAGAGAATTAATTACTATAAATGCTTACCTTAAACAATCCATGATGATGTACAACTCCATCTTGGTTATGTAACAAAGAAAGGAGTGAATATTCTGTGTGCATCAACATCTTGCCCTGATGATTATCTTGGTCAGCATACGAGGAATCATCTAAGGTCAAAATCTTCAAAAAAGAGCAAAAATATTTTTTTCAAAATTAATATTAAAAAAGAAAAAAAAACCTTTGTGATAATTATATTAAAAATATAAAATACAATATAGAAATATATTTTTAACAAAATCATTTTCAATAAATTTGGTTTGTTATTTTTTGTTAATGTTTTGTTTTACAACATATCAACCTTTTTAGGTCATTTAATGCCTAGAACAAAAACTTTTTGATAAATATTCTTTTTTGTCTACACATACTTTTTTGAATTAAACAATTATGCAGTGTTGTCTATTTAATCTATAGCATGGGTGAATGTAGGGATTCACACTTTTCCCATGGGTACTATTAGTCCAATTTATGAACAGAAAATGGAGGTTTAGTTTTTTAATAAATACATTTCAATAGAATCATTCAAATAGCGGTAGCTTTTTAATCTGAATAACATAATATGCACTATTTAATCCATAGCTGGAAGGAATGTGGAGGTTTATACCTTTCCCAAGAGTATTAGTCAAATTATGAATGCAAATGGAATGACTAGGATTTGAACTCGCATATTATGATTCTGAAGTCCGACTGCCAATCCACTGTCCCAAGAGGACTTCCCTTTCTTTTGTCAATGGTCAGGATCAAATCTACACCCTAATGTTTTCTGTGCTGTCAAAAAATAATGGGTTTCATTTTTTTTTAAAACAGAAATTGCATTCTTTGTTTTAAAACAGAACAGAAAACATCAGAGCGTAAATTTGATCCTGACTCCAAAAACAAAAAAATTAAATAGATAAAAACACTTTTGATCTGAAAAAAAATTTCATTTTGGTTTGGAAAAAAACTCGGCAAATTTTGTCTTTTTCTGATAAATATTTGAGGAATTGAATTTCAACATAAAACTTACTTTTAGAGTGTAAAACTCATTTGTGCCTTCTTTTCTAGCAAGACATTGAACAATGCTGCGGACAGGAGAAGAACCTAATCGTGGACCTTGTGAAGAAAGAACAAAAAAAAAACAAAAATTATAGAAATAAAAAGTACATATATTATTTTAAAAACTCTGAAACAAATTATAAACATTGTGAGAAGAACAGAAAAAAATGATAATATTATTATTATTATTATATGATGTTATTATTATAATATGGACCAGGACAATAATGCTTTGCCCAAGCCCTCGGAGATACCGGCTAGGTCGGACCTTCCCTACAGGGAGTGGATGACACTTAACCGTGCTTGGGCTAAGGTAGCAAAGAGTAGAGATAAGCTATCGAGGTGGGGCTTTGTGCAGGACAGTTTGCTCATTTGGCGCTCTGAGCAGACCATTGCTCCCCTGCTCACTTAGTGTGTCTTGCCCTGATGTAGACATAAGGGATGCAACGGTTGCTGTCTATCATTTCCTCTTTAGATGGAGCAACACGATATGATGATGATTATTATAATTGCATTTCATCCATTATTTTATAATGAATACAATAGTATCCATACTTGAAGGAAAATTCAAATTAATTACTAAATATGGATTTGATTTAACAAAAATATTATTATTATTATTACTAAACCCAGCTCAAAAACGTGTGGAAAGTAAAATTTTTTGCATATACAATTTTTTTAATGAAATTTATTTACTAAATAATTTTATTTTAAGAATTATTGCAACTATTGAATTTTATTCACTTTTTTTGCCGCTTAAAAGTGAAGTTTTTCATCGTAAAGTTTTCATTGGAAAACTTTATAAAATTTTTAAAAATGCATTTAATTTAAAAAAAACAAAAAAAAACTTGTAAGAAAATTTAAATAAAATAATTTTTCCTAATGATCCACACAGTGATTTTTTCTTAAACATTTTTTTTAATCAAAAAGTTATGTGGAGCGATGATACGGTTTCAGTGTGAGTTCACTGAGTGCAGATGCAAAAAAAAAAACTTTTTGAAATAAATTTGCAAATAAATAGCAAACAAATTATTTTTAAAAATTTTCCATTGAAATTTGCATTTATTTTTCTTGTCATATTTTTTATGAATATTTATTTTATTACAATTTTTTTTTGTTTTTTCACTAATTTTATTTTTTCTTATTTATTTCAGATTCTTATCTAGAAAAATTTAATCATGTCCCACGTGGTAGCCCAGTTTTAGTTGGTCATATAAAAAAATGCGAGCCTGAAAAGTAATATGATAAGATTAAACGTAGAAAAGTAAAAGAACTTGTTAAAACTGGAAAAGAAATACAAGATATTATTCTAATAAAAGAATATAATAAATTCATAATTTAAAATATTGCAGCATTAAGAATTTTTTTAAATTCTATTAAACATTGTATATGAATTATTAATATCTGATATAATATTTCCAAATTAAATTTTTGCAAACATTTTTAAACAATGAAACTGGTGTAATAGAAAAAAAAATTTCACCATCCTATATTTTTTTTTAATACGAGACAAAAAAACAACAAAAAAACCTTTAAATACGCTCTTACCCAACAGATAAGGACCAGCCTTTTTTACACGTCTGCGAGTCGGTAATGGAATCGGTCTTTCAATATCGTTACTTTTAGAAGACAAATCTTTTTTTGACCTTTTCGAGCTCGATTGGCGGTCAGAGCTTCGACCTCTTTTCATTTTCATTCTTACTTATCCTATAAAGAAAAAAGAAAAAAAAAAACAATCTGAATAAAAAAAAATTAGCAATTATCAAAAAGTTGTTTTAATAAACCTTGTTTTACGGTATATCAACTTTTTTAGGTCATTAATGCAGAGAACAATGATTTTTTGATATCTTATTTTTTTGTTTTATAACAGAATGTACACTATTTAATCCATAGCTGGGGATTTATACCTTTCTAAGGAAATATTCAAATTAGGTATTAGCTTTTTATTGTGAATAACACTATATGGACTATGATCCATAACTGGAAGGAATGTGGGAATTCATAGCTTTCACAAGGGTGTTAGTCCAATTATGAATACAAATGGAATGATTAGGATTCAAAGTTACGTATCTGGATTCCAAAACCCAACTGTTCACCCACTAAACCAAATGGATTTCCTATTTAAATCTAAGTTGAGGCTTGATAATTTGTATATTTTGCATGAGGAATATGGTCCTTTGTATTTGTTATATTTAAAAATTGTTTTTTGGAATCCTTGAGATGAGGCTTGATAATTCGTATATTATGCAAACTATGGTAATCTATTTATTTGTTAAGTTTACTAGGTATTAACCGTTTTTTTTCTCTAACCTTGTTCATAACCAATGGCAAATAGTGAATTTAACAAATACAAAGATGAGAACCAAACCATATATAGCAATATGGGTGTGGCGGTGCGTCTGTCGGTGTCGTCAGATGGTGTCACAGTCACAATATGTATAAAGGAAACAATCGCCACGCAGATTTTTAGAGCGGGCCAGAAAGCTAGGGATGTCCACTTGGCTAAATAAATGGTTAAATGAAAATGTCCGTCTTCGTGTTTTAAATCATCTTGATTCCAGATTAACACCTTGGAGAACAACACGGAGATGGACAACAGGGAGAAAATGGTCTTTATTGTTTTAATTATTGATTAAAGAGTTTGTTTTTTGTTTTTTCAGGATGAATAATTAATTAATCACTTAATGATAGAAACCTGAAATATTTTTTTATTACTTTAGCCTATTCAAAAGAAATTATCAACGAAGAACAAAACATTATCAAAAAACCTTTTTTAGACACTGACTTAAAATTTCCAAGTACTCACTACACTTCACTTACTACAGACAGAACCGTTCTGGAGGACCATAGTTTGGTGCCAAAATAATAAGTATTTTTTGGCCTTAAGTCACCAGGGCCGATATATCGGCCTTGTAGGACTCAAAGGATTAACGGATTAGAATCAGGTTTCTTTTGGATTGTCTAAATATGTTCCATGAATGCCTTTAGAAGACACTGCCTTTCCTTTCCTTTAACTTCGGGCTTAAAATTAGTTGTTAAACAAAGAAAAACCTTGGACTAAAATAAAGTATTCTTTTAAACAATTTGAAATTATATATAATGAAAATTTATTATAATTTGAATATCATTTTTAACACATCTACTATTTTTTTTCGAGTAAATTTAAATGCAAATCTTTTGTTTTCAAAAAATGAAAACGATCTACGAAAAATTACTTTTCGAAAAGGAAACTTCTTAAAAACTCTTCAATTCTAGGTTTATACACAAAAATTAAAATTTTTCAACAAAAGAAGTTAAAAAAAAAAAACACAATACTAACCTTCTTCACTCATTATTTTTCTTCGTATAAATACAAATTCATTTCTGTTCAAAATTATTATAAAGGAAGTAGTAAGCTTTATCCGGTGAATCGCAAGGTTCTGTCCCCGCTGATTAAATAACCTTTATAGTTATCTCCCCTTGATAGGCTACATGAAATCAAAATGGCAACCTTAAGTCTGCGTCATTTTGGAAGACTGCAAAATGTTTGCAAAATATATCGGAGAAGTGAGTCAGTCTTTTCTTTTTGAGGGTTTAAAAATATTACTATTTAAACTATTTAGCTATTTTTACTTTTAGATTATTGTTACCTTTTAGATAAGACACCACTTCTATTTTTAGAACCTAGCAAATTTTGAAGGACGTTTTTTTTTTTCAAAAAAGAAAAGCAAAAGCACTAAAAAGGTTGGAATTATTATAGTTTAAAAATGGCCTTGTGCCAAACTTGGTTGGTGCCGCTGCTCACCATAGGCGTGAAATCACACAGAAAGCAACTAACATGATCCTCTCTATAAAATCCTTAAGGGACATACAAACAACAACACACTACTGTGTTTCTTTTATTTTATTTTATTTATTTATTTATTTATTTTATTTGTTTCGAAGATATTTGTTTTTCCAAAGGGACGAATTCTAAGGATTGGTGTTAGTTTTTATTGTTGCAAATCAGTAACCCTTTAAAAACTAAAAAACGATAATCTCGGCCCTGGCGATTTAAGGCAAAAAAAGATATTTCAACATCACGTTGGATGCTTACTTAGCAATATTACCAAGTAGTCACTCAGAGACGTTCTATCAAAGAATCATATTAGAGTAAAAAAAAATGTCAATGTGTCTTTTTTGCCTTTGGTTTCTATGGCCAATCCATCGGCCCTTTAGTATCGAAAGGGTTAGGTAAGGTTGGTGTTTTGGTTTTTGGTAGATTAAAGAAAGCTCCGTTAAGAAAGTCCTTAAGAAAAAAAAAAAAAAACTTTTTTGTACTTGATTTGAGTGATTATTTCACGTCTAAACTATAACTTTACCAAAATTTTAATTAATGCACTGCACTGCACTTCTCACTGTTTTATTATTGAGATTGCCTTGCTCGAGGGTTTGCTTTGATACTCAGTTTGTGCTCGTTTTAATCTTTACTTTTTGTACTTCAAATAATTTTTTAAAGAAAACTGCCGTAATTTTTTGAAAGCTGAAAATCATTTTAGCGAATTCTGTTGTTGCTGTCTGTAAACCCTAAATTAATTAATTAATGTCGTCACCCACATAGGAGCCCCCCCCCCACGGGCCGGCCCAATTTTTCAAGTTTGACCCCTTAGAAGCTATTTTTCTATTTTATCAAACCTAAATCTAATTTGTTCCACAGATATAAATTTTATTGAATATAATTGTTTACATTTCTACCTCTAAAGGCCATGTGTTGAATGTTGTTGCTCTTCAGAAAGAAAAAGAAACAAGTAAAAAAATTATCCACACTTTCGCCATAATATTCTATTTACTTGGCGAGCACCAACCCAAGTTTGGCACAAGGCCTTTTTACATGCTCATACCCGGGCTTTTTATATTCGGTGTTACTCTTCACCTAGATGAGCTGCTGCTCTCCCGAGTTAACGAGGCAGCTAAAGTGAATACCATAGTTTTGACTGGGATTTGAATTCGCCATAAAATGTCTTTAGTGTTTGTAATATTTGTATAGGTTATAGTTTGAATAATAAGATTACAAATATAAACCTTTAAAAAAATATTTAATTTAATTTGTAATGCAAGTCGTTGTCAGTCAAGTACAATTGTCCACTGGCAGTACACATGTTACTGGCTGGGAGGCTAAAGGGGTACTGACTTGACTTGCTTGTCTTTGTTGCTGGTAAGTCAAGGATTGGTCTTTTGTTGTTTGAATAATTTTTCTTTTCTTATTTAACTAAAAATTAAGAAAGGTTAAAAAGACATTTTTCACTTGGTTTTTGGAAAATTGTCTTTAAAAAAAAAAACAGTTGCCGAAAGATAAGAGTTTTATTATTTTTAGTCACCACATGAAAAAGTGGTGACAGAGAGATAAAGAAAAAGATTCTGACATAGCAGTTCTTGGACTGAAGTATGTGATATCTACACTGAGGAGAAGAAGAGGGACAAACAGATTGAGTAGATAGATAGAATGGTATTTGGCCTAGATTTTGTTTTTTATATTGAGGGTCATTTGAATCCACCCCTACATATTTAGTGTGGATATTTGGCTCTTTCTTTTGTACATACTACAAACAATGCCGTGCTTAGCCTAATAGCAGCCCTGACGTAGAATGTGCTTTGCATATACTGGAGGCTTCGATCAAATACTATATATACAGAAACATTGATATAAATATATATATAAAAAAAAAAAAAACACTAACTCCCATCATGCAACGCGGCCAACTTCCATTCCCACACTATTTAAATCAAACGCAAATAATTCAACTTCCTTTTCGACCTGACAAACGCATAGTGAGAAACTGGCAGTTGTCGATCCCCGTTGACTCTGTGTCTACACTTAACTAGTATACACGGTCTATCACTGATATTGAGCACTCTAACTATAATTTTAAGCAACCTTATTACTTAGAATAATAATAATATATATATATAGAGAGAGAGAGACAGAGAGAGGGTGAGATGGATTGATAGATGTATATATCAACATAAAAGTGTGATAATAATTTTCTAGTTGATCTTAATAATTAATTTGGAAATTTTTTGCATTACAAAAGAACTGTGAGTCCCGAGGGGCTTTATGGTCCCTAGGGACCTTACGCCCACCCTCAATAATTGCAGGGTCTGCAAGGGCCCTAAGCACAGCCCTGACTACAAAGTCATAATTTTGATTATTTTTTCTATTTATTAAAGAACTTTCCTTTTATTTCAAAAATTTATCTTTTAGTTTTTGTTTTTCACCAAAACAAAAATATTTCTCGTTGAATCAGGTTTCATGTTTTTTTCAGGTTCGCATTTACATCCAAATCCAGAAAGAAACACCGTGAAAAACAATGACCTTGAGAAATATCGTAAATCACACTTAATACAAAATCCAGAAAAAGATACGTTACCAGAAACAAGTAAAGAAATTGATATCGAGGACTACAGGTGAGTTTTTTGTTTGGTTTTGAAGAACGTTTCCCAGACATCTGTTATGGTGAGAGAATGACTGACTAAACTGGTAATCGCTTCCTCATCCTTATCATTGCTATATTAACAATGTTTCGGACGATTAGCCCTTCAGCCTTCTTCAGGTGATCAATCTTGGGAACCTTCTTGTTGTAATCGGGAATTAAAAAATTTCGAACCCAACCCTTTATTCAAACTACAGGGGTAGCCTGCTCTCGTTCTGTTAACCGTGCCTTCTTCCTGAGATCGATCACCTGAAGAAGGCCGAAGTGCTATTCGGACGAAATGTTAAGAATACAGCAATGATAAGGATGAGGACAACAGTCCGAATAATAGTTTTACAAATCTTCAAGCCTCATCCCAAGGATTGTGAATATAACAATGATCAGGATGAGAACAACAATCCGAATAATAGTTGTACAAATCTTCAAGCCGCATCCCAAGGATTCCGAAATAGCTTACTGTTCATTAGTGCACAAAATCTTTTTAGACACCCTTAACCCTTTCGACCCTAAGGAAAAAAAGACACACCGAAATTTCGACCATAATATCGTCCTTTAATAAAACAGAGCTCTTAGTGACTAGTTGTTAATTTTGTTAACACAGGGTCCAAATATTAAAGCCGAAATATTGGTGTAAGTTTGTCTTTTTTGCCTTAAATCACCATGGCCGATATATTGAATCTTCAGGGTTTAAAGGGTTAATATCCATTAACCGTTACACCCAGTGGTGCTTGCACTGGTGCGGTGCAGCACTGCAACGCGTTGTTGGGAAGCATTTTATTTTTGCTGTTTCCGTAGCATGCTTGTTTTTACGAGAAAGAGTCGCTAGTCCTATGCGCCAGCCCCAACCTGGAGGACTTTTTTTGTGCTTTTGAAATCAGTGTTGTGTTGCTCTTCACCTTGATGAGAACTCTACCGAGTTAACGAGCCCCATCTGCCAGAGGTGGGTAAAGGTAAATGGTTTTGACTGGGATTTGAACTCGGGTAATACGATCCCAGAGTCCAGGCTTTTACCACTCCACGTCGCCGCCTACAGCTGTCTGTATATACAGGGGTTGGACAAATTAATGGAAACACCTGTGAATTAAGCATCTAATTTAAAACACTTAAAATAATTGAAAATAAAATATAAAAATCTTATATTTTTCTTTTTCAGTTAATTGTTATCCTGAATTAATTGGTTCAATTTATCTTTTTTAGTTTAGATATTTTATATTAGAAAAAA
>JAUZSX010000019.1:1101482-1114625 GCA_034780655.1 Idiosepius hallami | reverse complement strand
AATTACAAATAATAAGATGAGTATTAAGGAGAATAAAAAAAAAATAAGAAGAAAAATAAAAGAAGAAGAGGAAGGAGGAGAAGAAGAAAAAGAAGAGGAGGAGGAAGAAGAAGAAAAAAGGAAGAAGAAGAAGAAGGAGGAGAAGTATAAGAGGAAGAAGAAGAAGAAGAGGAGGAGGAAGGAGAAGAAAAAAGAAGAAGAAAAAGAAAAGAAGAAGAGGAAGGAGGGGAAGAAGAAGAAGAAAAAGAGGAAGAAGAAGAAGAAGAAGAGGAAGAAGAAGAAGAAGAAGAAAAGGAAGAAGAAGAAGAGGAAGAAGAAGAAGAAGAAGAAGAGGAGGAAGAAGAAGAAAAAGAAGAAGAGGAAGAAGAAGAAAAGGAAGAAGAAGAAGAAGAAGAAGAAGAATGTTAGAAAGAGAAAAAATATGCAAATGCTGAAGAAAACTTGAGTTTGTCTTCAATTTGACGGATGATAGACATGCAGATCGTTTTTTTTTTGACTGTGCGGCGTTGGGCAAGAAGTGGAAAGTACGAGCAAGAAACTTATTGTTATGATGATAAGTTGTTGATGGCAGGTCAGAGACAAACGAATCTAATAGTAATTGATGTGTCATTCTGATTGCAAAGATAAAGAAAGAACCAGTTCAATTACCAGGAAAAATAATTCATCTATCTATCTATCTATATATCTATCTATCTATCTATCTATCTATCTATCTATCTATCTATCTATCTATCTATTTATCTATCTATTCTAATCTATCTATCTATCTATCTATTAATCTATCTATCTATCTATCTCTCTATATATATATATATAAACACAAACATTAAAAAAAACACGAACACAATTCCATCCCCACCCGATGAAGACCGAAGGTTCACCTGGTCAAAACGTAGTGATTTAAAAAAATATAAAAATAAAGATGAAGACAATTGTCCGAAAAATTCCCCTAAAAATAAATAAAATATATTTAAAAAAGGAAAAGAAAAAAAAAACTTAATTATTCTCTCTCAAAGTTTTGATTGAATAAAGATATAGATATTTTTATTGAATATTAGAAAATGCATTAGTTGTGATTTTCCCCCATTGTAGAGAAGAACATCCTCGCTTTTTGAATTACCAGATAACAACATCACAGAATCAAAGTACCAGTTAATATAAATGCAAAACAGTTTAAAAACTTACTTTTGCTGCATCTGACACACAGTCCCAATTGCCTTCTGTAAGTTTAATTTTGCCTTCTCCAATCCTTGCTAAAATGTCACTAGGAGTGTCATTAGGTCCATTCGCATAAGGAGTTTGACTGAAGGAAAAATGCAGGCACAGTTTAAAGCATAGAAATTGGGAAAGAAAAAAAAGGCTAGATGAATTTGATTCATTCATTAGTTTTATAACAAATCAAACCCTGAAGGGTCATTTAATTCCAGAACATTAGTTCCAGATGAATTTGAAATATTAAGTGTAAAATTACTTATAATTAAAGAAATATATATTAAAATTTAAGGAATAAATGGCATTTTATAAATTAATCAAAATATTCTTCTTTTTGATAATGAAGTAAATATTTCTAAAGTAAAAATTCTACAGGCATTTGTTTTATTATATTTGATGATAGTGAAAGAGATATTTCAAACCTACCCAGCTAACATTGTGTATAATAATACTCCCATACTCCAAATATCACAGGCAGCATCATAACCTTGACGCTTTAACACCTAAAAAATTGAAAATTAAAAATGCTTTACATTAAGAAAAAGAGCAAAAATATCCAATTTTTTTTTTTACACATTTCTATATGAAAGTAAAAAATAGGAACTTGGTTCAAAAACTAATTAGCAAGAGAATGTAAAATGCACATTTTTGTTGAAATAGAAATTTTTTATAAAAAAAACTTAAAAGAATGGAAAAAAACAAAGAATAAAAAAAGGGAAAAATATAACGGGAAAGAACACTGCAGGCATAAAATTAATTTTCAAAATAGTATTTAAAATTGATTTACAGAAGAAGTGAGGAGTTATATACAAATAAAATATATAAATATATAAGAGAAATATTTTGAAATAAGATTATTCCCAGATGTCAACCGAGCTTTGCAATTTAAAAAATTTTTCAAATCTTTTAGAAAACAAAATAAACACATCAAATTTGATTGAAACTTATTCACAATTTCAACTAGAAGCACAACATTTAGGGTCCAGTAACATAACAAATCGAGAAAAATAAAAAATCCTTAAAAAAAAAAAAATCATAGAAGTTGAAATAAAAGTACAGAAATTTTTCAAATTTTTATCCTTATTACATTGGCTGATTGATAATGGTCTGTTTTTGGAAGTCTTAATATGAGACGAGAAAGAGATATAAAAATTATAAAGCCCCATTTCAAGGATTCCAAAAGTTGAGAAAAAAGGTTGAAGAATTAAGAAAGCTAACCTCTGGAGCAACAAAGTTAGCAGTGTAGCACGGAGTCATTAGGAGGCCATTATCTGCTCGTAATTGCTTAGCAAAACCAAAGTCACAAATACGTAAGGCTTGAGGAGAACCAGAATCATCTGCATATAATATATTGGAAGGTTTCAAATCACGATGAACAACCTGCAAAAATAAAAAATGGAATTTAAGAATTACTAAGTTGATATGAAAAAAAAAATCGTCTAAAAATAATTTGATATATATTATCTCAAAAGTGTTAAATATTGTCCTAAAAATTTATTTCAACTAATTTTATTTTAGAAAAATAGTTCTTAATGGCAAAAAAGGATTTCATGCTGTAAAAAGTTAAGACAACCTTAAAAATTGTACATTATTAATTGAGAATTGAAATCCTAATAAAATATAGATATTTTAAGTTTGCTCAATCATATTAAAATAAATTCTACTAAGGCAATAATTTTTATTTGATTTGGGGGCCTTAGGTTTTATGGCATGTCAACCACTGTGGGTCATTTGATGCCTAATATTAAGGCTAAAAAGGTTTTAATATTTGTTTAGTGTTCTTTAGTTTAATCATTAGGTCAAGGTAGTTTAATTGGGATCATATTTCTTGAATAGATTTACTTGCATTTCGGTTTGTTTTTTGTAAATAGTTCTTTCATGTTTTTAGCATTGTAAAGTCTTTTTTGGATATAAATTTGTGCTCTACAGTGTAGTGGGCAGCGACAATGGAGCATTGGTAAAAGCTCAGGCTCTGAAATCGTATTACGCAAGTTCAAACCCCAGTCAAAACTATTGTATTCACTTTAACTGCCTCGGGCAGATGGGGCTCGTTAACTCTGAAGAGCAGCTCATCTAAGAGTAACATCGAATAGGCCCAGGTAAAAGAATGTAAAAATGGCCTGGTGCCAAACTTGGATTGGTACTCACCAAGTAAATATGTAGTGTTTTTGACATGTCAAGCACTTTGATGGTTTTTCATTTTTTGCCAGAAGGAAGGAATGGGTTATGAATTTTTATTTGATTGAAAGCAAATCTATTATTCTACATAATAAAAACTAAGATTTATATCTTGTAGATAGACTATTTTGTGAGTACCTTTTTGTTTTAATTTAAAACCTCCTTAAATTTAGTAGAATAAAAAATGTGAAAAAGAATTATTTACATTTTCATGTTCAGGAAAAATGAATTGGGGAGAGTGTATCTAAAACTTTTTAAAATCTTCTAGCTGCAAAAAATGGTTTATGTGATAATGAACATGCAAAAATAATTAAACTAAATCTCACTCCATTCAAATGTAGATATTGTACAGTCTCTGAAATAATCTGTAATACAGCACTGGCTTCTCGTTCAGAAAAAAAACGCTGTCTAAGTATCTTGTCGAGCAGTTCTCCACCTTGCATTAATTCAGTTACCATGTACACTTTATTACCATTTACAAACACCTAAATATGGAAAATATAAGATTTAGTAAAAACATTTCATAAATTACAAATTACTATATAAATACTAATACATATTTTCTGTAATCTCAGAGAAGATAAATTTTGAAAATTGTAGAATGAATGAAATCAGTTCATGTATTCTTGTGAAATTGTCCTTATAAAGAAGGTAATATTAATTTCAAACAAATCAATTAAAAAAAATAATAATTCCAAATTATAAAAAAACATAATAAATATAGTTTTATTTTTAGCTCAACTTGGTTTTATAAAATTAAAGACCAGCTTGTAAGGTTCAAACGTGTTAAAGTTAACATCTGTATTTATTTGATAAACAGAACACAACTCATCAAATTAATCATTTAAAATGATAAAAGAAAAATAAAAAGACTTTCTCACATCTCTGAGAGTAATTATATTTGGATGATGACCAAACCGAAGAAGAATTTCAATTTCCTCTTGAGGATCTCGTTGTTCACGATCCATTATCTAAAAATTTAAGAAAAATAAATTTAGACATCTTATAAAGAAAAAAAAAAATGTTTCAAATCTGTAACACAATCCAACTATATTATAAAATCAGCATATGTGCAGTGAAGGTAAAAGCTCGGGCTCTGGAATCGTATTACGCAAGTTCAAATCCTAGTTAAAACCATTGCATTCACATTTAGCTTCCTCAGACAGATGGGGCTCATTAACTCAAGAGACCGTCTCATCTAGGTGAAGAGTAACACCAGATGTAAAAAGCCCGGGTAAGAGCACATGAAAACGGCTTTGTGCCAAACTTGGGTCGGTGCTCACCAAGTAAATATAATATTATAATAGCAGGTCATTAAAAACGAAATGTCTGATTCTATTAAACATATTTTTGTTGACTTATAACTTTCACATATTTTTATGTTAAATTCTTAATTTCATTAACTTCATTACCTTACAGACGCAGTTGAGTAGAACATATAATTTCATGATTTAGATATTTTGAATCAAAATCCTTGAAGCCATGGATTAATAAAAGATTGGTGTTGTTTACAAATATAAATTCCATCAGAGAACAAATGCCTCTCAGACAGCTAGAAACATTAATGACATATTTGGGTGAGAATGTGGTGAACGAGTAAACAGTTGGTTTGAAAGATTTTGCTCTTTGATTTCAGTCTTGAAAACCAACCCCATGGTAGGCCTTTTTATGACATTGTACAATAAAATATCAATTCTAAATTGGACATTTCATTTCTAATGACCCAATATATATCATCAGTCTATATTTCTGGGGTTAAACGTTTTAGATTAGAATGACAGTTCTTAATTGTTAGTGTTAATTGAACAGTCAGATAGACAATATTTGATGGGTGATTTAACCAAAATATAGAGTAAATTGCAATTATAATTACGCTAATAGTCCAAGACTTTTAAATGGTGTACACTTTAAGACAAAAAGAATAGTTTAGCAAGAGAGTTATATATGTTAATACTGTATTAATAAGGAAGATCCCAGTTTTATTTTATAATTATTATTCATTTGATTCTGGAGAAATCTTGTTTAAATTAAATCACATAACTAACCTTCACAGCATAATCTTGACCGGTTGTTTTATGGACACACCACTTACATACTGAATAGGATCCTATTCCTATATCCTGAAAGAAAACAGACATAATAAAAGAAGATAATCAAAAATAAAATTTTTTAAATCAATTATTAGATTTTAAAAAAATTTTTTAATTAACAATTTCAATATATTTAAGAGTTGTACTTGTTCAAATAGGGTACTTACTTGTTTAAGTTCATATTCATCTGTAAAAGCTATATGCTTCACACCTGGCAACTACAAGAGATAAAGTAAAATTAATTTTTCAGACTGACTAAAATGACAATTTAAAGTCTCTCAAAAATTAATCATTTACTAAATTTTTCAAATTATTTTTTGAGATCCTTGAGATGAGGTATGATGAATTTTACAAGCATTATTCAGACTATTGTCCCTATCCTTAAATCAGTCAAAATCTTGTAAAACAAATAACAGTGTAAATAGTGATTCTAAATTTTTCAACTGGTGAAGATTGATTGATTGATCTGTTTAACGGCATATCAACCATTTTAGATCATTTAATGCCGAATCTTCTTTGAAAATTAATATATGGTTTTTATAAAGGAAGATTTTTTTATTATAAAGGGTTTAGAAAAGTATTCGACCATGATATTAATCCCCAAAAAAATTGGAAAAGAAGTGAAAAAGAGAAAATTTTTTTAAAAAAAATGATTGAGTGAAGCTTGCAGTCACCAATTACAAGGGATGTTGAAGTGCCAGATGAGACTTATTGTCTCTCTGCCTTCTGAGGGTACTACTACTGAACATTGGCAGAATCTAGACTCTACTGATCCTGGGTGTGAAAGCTGGAGATAGTAGGGTGAAAACTCTAGAAGTGGCACCAGACAATCTTTGACTTTAATGTAGCGGAGTCTAATGGAGAATCATGCAGGGACTTGTTGTCACTCTGAAGGCGGCGCTGTCGACATTGTAGGGTGAAAACTTGAGAAGTAGCACCATACGACAATAATATAATAATAATAAAAATAATAAATGCAGTGAATAAATTACTTGATATTTCTGCCTGTCTTGATACTGACAAAAATTTATTTCAGGAAGATTTTTAGAATTGAAATTACCTTTAATAAACTATCAGTGGATCCCATATGCATTGGTACACTACCTCCATCAACATCTAATAATCCAGGAGCGACAAAGCTAAATCCTCGAAACAGTTGATGGTCCTGTGCACTGACTGGAATGCCTGGTGAATCTATTAAAACAACAACAAAAAAGAAATCAAGGAACCAAAATTCAAGATTATCCATGAAAAAAAAAATATTGTATGAAATCAACCTTTGATACAAAATGCTTTTCATAGGAAGTATTATTTTTTTTTTCTAATAAATTTAATGATTTTAAGGGTGATTTCAAAAAGTACATTAGCCAGGTAAAACTTTTTAAAATCTTCCAATTGAATTTTATTCATTTTTAACTTTAATATTGTATTTACTTGTAACAGGCAGAACCTGAGGAAATTGCACGGTAGTTGAAAATTTTCAAGACATATACTAAGATCAAAGAAATATAAAATGATTTCTGTAAAAAGTGAGTGAATAATGAAGGAGAAGTAATTTGTCCCTCTTTAATTACTGTTTGTGATGATGATTGTTATTTGTGACACATGACCATTAGATGTCAGACAAGTAAATTAATATTTATATATAAGCTTTTTGATGAATTTCAGATTGCCTTCTTCCACATTTCTAGTATTTTTTACATCCAAATCCTGGCACCACCATGCTCCAGTTACAGATTAAATAACAATTAGGATTCCACAACTATTTTTTAGTAAAAATTATCTTTTATACAAAAAATAGTTTGGGTATGAAAACGGTTGAGCCCATGTACCAGAAAAAACACAAATTTGTCTTTTGTTTGTGCAGCATAAGGAAGGAAGTGGTGCAGTTTGTGATTCACCATATTGGACTGTCAGGTACAGATTTTTTTATAACTCAATTTTCAGCAGGAAAAACAGAATAATAAAAGTTTACAATTATAAGAATAAATTTAGATCCCATAGAATTAACATTTAACTCTGGGCTTTTTAAACAATGGATCGTTTCCCCAGCAAAATCAATCTTGGGGTTGCAAGATTTTAACAATCTGTAGAATGGAGTTACAGTCTTACAAAAAAGATTGTTTATAATAATAATAGTTTTTAATAAATACAATAATAAATAAAATTTTACAACATTTGTGCAATTTTTGATTTTACATTTTTCTAGGTTTTTCACGTGCGGTTAATTAAATATATTAGCATTTGTTTTCGGTCGAGGAAAAAACTCACTCATGAATGCAATTGATATCAAAAAATGCTTAAGAAACCCTGATTTGACTAATAAACCCATTTGAGAATATCATGTTAATGTGTATTTTATCAGATTTACTTCAATATAAAAGACCACCCATATCTGATTATAAATATCAGTTAATTAAAGCAGTGGGTTTTATATCATCATGCTCAATCTAAAGAGGAAATGATGGGCGGTAACTGTCGCATCTCTTAGGTACACATCAGGGCAAGGCACGACTTAAGTCGGAAGTCAGTGAGCAAGTGAGCGATGGTCTGCTCAGCAGTGCCACATGGGCACACTGTGTCCTGCACAAAGCTCCGCCTCAAGAGATTATCCCATATCTTTGCCACCTGGGCACGGTTAAGTGTCACCCATTCTCTGCGAGGAAGCAGTAGGTGAGCCATAGTTTTTGATGTGAAAAATAAACTGATAGTTGATTAATACTAAAAGACAATTTGGTACTTCTTGATGGCAATTATCTAAAGGTGGGTTGCTGTCATATTATATTTACTTGGTGAGCCAAGTTTGGCACAAGGCCATTTTTACATACTCTTACCCGGGCTTTTTATATTCGGTGTTACCTTTCATCTAGATGAGCTGCTCTCCCAAGTTAACAAGCTCCATCTGCCCGAGGCAGCTAAATGTGAATGTAATGGTATTGACTGGGATTTGAACTCATGTAGGATTTCAGAACCAAGCCTTTACCAGTGCTCCAACTTCACTGCCATGTGGGTGGCTGTCATACGTTAGACACTTGAATTACTAACTCCCTAAAGAATTCTGTTAATTTGTTTTGACTAAGATTTGAACTCATGTGATATGATTCCAGAATATCTGATCCATGCTGGTTATCCCCTATTTTTGATGATGCTTATATTTGAAATGACTTGCAAGGCCTAATTGACAGGCAATATTGTTGAAGTGCAAAAAAAGAGGAAATATGACAATGCCACTAGCAGCAAATATTGTTCATAGTGGTCGACATTGTGCGATGTCTACACACATTCATTTTGGCCTGCATTACTTCCACTATAGCTTCAAGAGAGAGAAGACAGACAGTCTCCACAATGGTAAAAATATAAAAATATATAAGAAAAATAGATTTTGTTTTAGTAAGTCTATCTTGTGAGGGAGGGCTAAAATTTTGTCAGTGTTAAAATTTTCAAGTATAGTTTTTAAGTTTTGTGTTGTGTAATATATATAGTAAAATTAGATTTTGTTTAGTGTTGTTTAATATATATAGTAAAATTAGATTTTATTTAGTATTATGTAATATATATAGTAAAATTAGATTTTGTTTAGTGTTATGTAATATATATAGTAAAATTAGATTTTGTTTAGTGTTGTTTAATATATATAGTAAAATTACATTTTGTCTATCTTCTAATTCAAGGCTTGAATTGTGAGTGTTAGTATTTTCAAGTATAGCTCATAGTTTTGTGTTTTGTAATATTGTTGGTAAATTGATGCCAAGGATGTACAGTCGATTACGATTCAAAGAGTTTAACCGTAAAACCATTAAAAAGTGAATTGAAAAATTTGAATGTGTTGTAAAAAAGAGAGAAAAATAAAATTCAACTAACAGACCAAACCTTTAGGAGTCTTAGAAGTGAACTCTGAGTCAAAATAAAATGCTTCATCTGCACGTACAACTGCTGGTTTGAAAGGAGGGTTGACTTCTCGTCGCAACAGTTTATCCCAATCTATAGACGCAAAGAATGGGTGCTTCTTCACGGCGTCAATACCTTTTGTTCCATAGCCTGGCAAGAAATCAGATAAGGGGCTAATAGTAGAGCATGCAGATTAGTTTGTAAAACAAAAAGCAATATTTGATATCAAGCAGGGGGATTAATAGAAAGCAAATACGTTTTTGCTTCCTTCTTCTAATAACCATGCTAGCAAGATTGACTGAATAGAAATTGTTCTTTCATAGTTTTTTTTTTAACCTATCAACCTCTATAGGCTATTTAAGGTCTGTCTTGTTTTCAGATCTGATAAATTTTAGTTCTTTAAGAAAGCTACTCTCCTGAGTTAATGAGTCTCATCTGCCAGAGACAGCTGAAAGTGAATGAAACAGTTTTTTTTACTGAGATTTGAACTTGTATAATACGATTTCAGAGTCAATCTTTTACAACTGCTTCACCATTGCTGTCCAATATTCATGCATATAATTAGATTTTTACTAGGCTTATCTTTATGAAACAAACTCCATTTTTATTTATTTATTTTGGGTTAACTTTGAAGTCATTTAATGCCAGTATGGTATTTTTATGTTTGTTTAGTTCTGCTCTATGTTTCTGTCATACACTTGGTTTAGTGGTTATTCATTTTTGGGTTATCTTTATTTTCTTTGTTTTATCTAAAGAAGTTTGAACAGTTTTTTAAAGTATTGTATAATTAGAACCACCTCCATTTTGAGACATACTGGCAGTAGCAATGCTTATCATCCCCTATAAACAAAATAAAATCTTGTTAAAACCAAATCACTGAAAGAAAACTGTTGTATTATTTTTTAATATATAACTTTGGAGGGAGATAAAAGGGCTGATAAAAAGAATAAGATCAATATAATAAAAACATTTTTCTTTGATTCTATTCATTCCCTGTAAGTAGGAATATTATGAGTATGTAAAAATGGCCTTGTGCCTTACTTGGGTTGGTTCTCAACCAAATAAATATATGTTAACACTCAGTGTTTGGGAATCCAGGAAAACGTAGGGTTTTACCCAAGTAAGGCACAAGGCCATTTTTACATACTCATAATATTCCTAATATTTCTATCAATGAGTGATAGAAATTTTGTCAAATTTAGTTTTAAAAATAAAATAACAATAAAGCATTGTGTTATTGACAATTTTTGAAAGAAGTTTCAATTATTAATATTATTATTATTATTTATTCCAAAACTTGTTAACATAATTTATTTGTAGTTATAGATTAAATGAGCCTCGTCGAGGCAGCTGAAACTGAGAGAATGCTTTTTAATTGGATTTATCTATACATATATATTTTATTCATATATCCATCTTTATATAATTGCATAAAATAGAAAATAGTTTTAAAATTTCTTTAATGAACATCAAATCCTTTAGAACCAAATTTAAGTAAAAAAAAAAAAAAATCTTTTTATTCTGCTGAATAGTTAATATCTTTAAGATCCTAGTTTAAATTCCTGAACTTTTAATAAATGGTACTAGAATTAAAACTTAGTTACTAGTGTAATATTAGTCTTCACATAAAAGTTAAATTTCAATAAGTTAAAAAAAAAGGAAGTAGCACTAAGCTTCAAATATACTTTCCTATGCACAGCTCTTTAAGTGTGTTATCTACAATGTTATCTACAAATAAATCTAAAGGAATATTTGAAACCATGAATATAAATATCCATAAGTATAAGCAGTCATGCAGTTTTTTTTTTGCATACAATTTAATTCAAGTAAAAAAATCTACAAAGCAGTAATTTTTCTATTTTTCTATGTAATCTTTTATTTATTTACAAAAATATCTCCTTATGTAGCAATTAAAAGAAAAGAAAAAAAAAAAGAATTATACATGTTAACAAAAATACTTATTCAAGGATGTTTGTTAGTTTTTTTTCCCCAAAAATTAAGAGGCCTTCCATAGAATTTCTTAAATTCTAAAATATTTAGAATATCAAATATATAGAATCATTTAAAAAAAAAAAAAAAGAGTATATTTAATAACTATTTGAAAATTACAAAACGTTAGTTTAAATTACCAAAATACTGGTTTTGATATAAATGAAAAGAAATTTAAATCCCTTAATAAAATACACTATATATTAATAATTAATTTAACAGCTGCAATCAATAATTTTTTTATTAAATAAGTTGGTTAGTAACACAGGACATTGTATCAGTAAGAATAGTTAATAATGCAATATATTTGCTACTTAATACATTAGATAATATTATATAGTATATTTGCCTAAGATTTCTTTATGGACATTCTTACATTTAAAATAGCAGTCCTTGTGACATGTTACTATCAAATACCATAAGTTATCTAGCTATATTTAGATTAGAATTTAAAAAAATAAATAAAAAAGGCACAAAGAAATTATTTGGGACTATTGAACAAAATTTTTCATGTTTTGTAGGTTTAGAAGAAATAAGCTGGAAAAGTGTAAATTAAATAAAAATAAAAATCTTCACATACAAAATAGTAAATAATTGCATGCATAAGAAGCAAAATAAAAAAAGAAATTTTGAATAAAGAAAATACTAACTTCATTTCATTTTTAAAAAAAGATAGAATTAAATTTTTTTGAAACAAAACAATTCAAAAGATAAAATCATAAAGGTATTAAAAGAAAACATAAATTCAATTGTTGAACTGAATATATATAACAATTGAGAAATTATAACCAGAAACTTAAAATAATGTTAACATTCGAACAGTGACATTGTTTTAGGGTTTTTTTTTTGTTTGTTTTTTTTACTAGCTGGACCTGTAAAAATATTTTAACACATTCGCTTTATGCCCTGAACATTTAAATTGGTTTGAATGACTTTCAGAGTGTTACCAGCAAAAAATTTAATGCTTTTTACATTTCTTATTTCTCAAAAAAAAAAAGCATTCAATAGAGAAGGTAAAACTGCCATGTTTTTTCTTTAGAGTAATGCAATTGTATCATATCAGGATAATCTCTCTCTCTCTCTCTCTCTATTGTGTGTATATATATATGTATGTATGTATGTATAATAAATGAATAGATGCAAAAAGAATATAATTAAAACTACTACCAAAAATATTTCCCAAATCTAGTTTTGCTATATATTGCAAAATCTAAGAAAACTAAAAGATTGTTCATACAATAAGGTGGATTTAAAAAAAAAAGGAAAATTTAATAAATATTTATTGCTTTGTTTAATATTGAATAATAAAAATGTAAATTTAAACTTATATAAATATGTCAAGTGGTCCAGGATTCAACAAAGGCTTATCAAATATTTAGCAGCTAAGAAATATTTTTTTAGGTCATTACACCACACCCATCAAATAAAGCAAAGCTGCCTGGGAAGTTAAGGACTCAAGGCCATCATGCATACATGGAATCTTTAGGATGGTACAATCCATGAGGCAATTCATAGCTTAATAATAATGCAATCTAGAATTTGCCAATCCTACAGTATACAATCTATTCTGAAATGTAAATTAAATTAAATCTATTAAATACTGCTAAATGTAAAGAATTTAATGCTTCAGCTGATAAGATATTACGAATAAAACCTACAATAACATTTAAAGTTTTAACCCTTTAGAGTCACAAAGGTTTCTGTAATGTGTAATACTGAATTTTAACACCCATGGGTGCCATATTTAGTGATAGTTAGTTCAAACTGCATATGAACACCCATGGGT
>JAUZSX010000019.1:1075827-1101382 GCA_034780655.1 Idiosepius hallami | reverse complement strand
AGGCCGAAACGTAGTGTAGTAACATCAAAAAATACCTACTAAGATGAGGACAAAAGTCCGAATAATAAAGTCAATACGTGAATTATACAATTGGGATCTGAACTTGCGTATTATGATTCTAAAGTCTGACTGCCTATCCACTGCGTCAAGTAGACTTCAAACTTTTGTGAATACTTTTTAACAAAGATGAATTTTGTTAACTCTCAAGATGGAGTGGATTGTTAGGGTAGCTTTTGCTAGATCAATTTAATTTAGAATCAAATGAATCAATTTGTGTAAAGATGTTTAAAACTACAAATAGCTTTCCCTTGAAAATAAACTAGAAGAAAAAGAGTAGTTGCATTTAGTTCACAGCTGGAAATATTGTGTAGACTATTCTATAAATAGATCTAACACACCAACTGGTCTTTATTATTATTATTATCCTTGTGATTATCATCCCAAAATGAAGCTACAATCGCTATGTTTAAGATCCTCTAAAAACTTATGATAGGAATATTCTACAAATGTAAATATCAATGCAGTTGCTCAATCTAGATAATTATACAATATATAATATTAAATGTATAAGATATACAAATTCTCTTCTTTCTTTTAAAAATAAATTTTAGTTTTACAATTATTCTCTTAATCAGCAATGAAAATATCTATTAGAAACTTGACAAGAGCTACAATACATCTATCCCCACCTACTCAAGATTGACTCAAAGAAGTCCAAATGCATTTGGGTCCCTCATGCCCAAGTAAAACTCCTTAACAATCTGACCACAAAACCAAAAAGATGGTCAGAAGATTAGAAAGGATATATCTGAAAATACTTAGGCAAAAGGCTTCACTTGAGTTTAATGAATATATATCGTGTGTGGGTTCGTCAGCCTTTTATTTCTACATCAATCAAACTCTGAAAATACATTCCTTGTATTCCTATGAAGACTATTTCTTTCACATTTTGATATCTTATCTCAAAAAAAAAAATCTTAAGTTTTATGATTTATGAGTTGTAACTGAAGCAAGCCAAGCATAGATTGGTAAAGGCAGCCATAAGCAAATCATCTTTAAAAAAAAAAGCTTAACAGAAAAATGCTGCAAGATATTGTTAACAATGAAACCAACTTAATTTCAAAGAAGAAACATCTATTATTTCTAATTCCAAGTATAATTCTGTTTCTTTTTGTTTTTAAGCATATCAACCTTTTTAGGTCATTTAATGCAGAGAACAATCATTTTTTAGTAAACATTTTTTTGTTCACATATCATTTTTTTAATACCACAATCTGCACTGTTTAATTCATAGCAGGGGAGTATATGGGGATCCATACCTTTCCCAAGAGTATTAATCTAATTATGAACGTAAATGGAACAATTGGGATTTGAAATTGTCTATTATTATTCCAAAGTCCAACTGTCAACCCACTGTCCCAAGTGGACCTCCCCAATGTAATCCACTTGTAAAAAAAAAAAAAATAGGTATCAACAACATATATGTAAAGAGAAAAGAAGGAAGAATGAAACATAACACTAAAGTGAATGCTATTGAAAGAAAGGAAGAACATACATTTTAGTGATATTGGGGCAAGAAAGACTGAATTTAGGACATATATACACATCAAACTTTATTATCATTTGATATGTTTTATTAAAAAATATTTTCATTTTTCTATTTCTAATTCAATTTTTCGTGTTTTCTAGCAAAATGATTGTTCTCTGCATTAAATTTAAATTTTTTTTAATGAATGTGTCTGAATAACAACATTCTGCCTAAATATACTAAATTATTTAGTAATAGAAGCATTTTTTTACTAATTAGTGGTTGGACTAGTACTACTATATTGATAGAAAATTTGCAGAGATTCAATTTTTTTCCTAATCAAATTATTTTGCAAGTGAATATAATAATTTGATTAGGATTCAAACTTTTTTATTTTTTCAGCTTGGTTTTTAATCATTAAAAGTTCCACTTATTTTTCATAATGGTTTAAAGAAAGACTCCATGAAAATTTGAATATTCATTACTTGGTTTAAATTTGAATCTTTACTATCAAATTCCAAATCAAGCAAAATTTAATTGATATTTGTTTATTCGAAAAACATGAGACACATTTGCTGCCAATTAAGGAGGTTTTTGATTTCTTATCTTGTTCAAGTTGGCTAAGTGCAGAAACTTGTGTTTTTCAAATACTGCTGGTGAGTGTACCATTGTGCCATCTATCATAAATTTAGTAAATTTTAACTGTACTATCATGCAATTTATTTAATGTATCAATACATTTTTTCCAAGCTGAGTGGTGGTTTATGAAAATGAAATGCTGTAAAAAATAATGGTACCAGTTTTATGTGTAATAAAATATGTAGGTTGAAATATGACATTTTCTTTAAAAATGGCTGGCCAGATAGGAGTAGCAGTTAATGTTAATATAAGGGAATAGGTTGCAAGTCACAAAATTTAGGTAACTTTTTTCAAGCTAGACAATGAAATAGTTTTGATTAAAATAAGGCAGCATAGGGTGTGCAAAACATTTATTAATAAAATCAATTATATGCAACTCCAAATAACTAATAAGTAATTTTATTCAATTTATTTGGACTTCTCTCATCTTCATTATCTTCATGATGTTTCGGCTAATGTGTGTGCGCTATGGGATTCTCTAGGTATTACATTAAAAAGGCTGAAGGACACATTGGCCAAAACAATTTTAACACTGAAGATGAGAGTTGATGTTCAAATAACATAAAAATAATAATCATACTCATCTAATAAATTCTAACAATCAATAACTAAAAGTAATTTTTCTAAAGCAACACGAGGTATCGAAGGTAGTATTATACAAAAAAAAAACCCTAAGCATGCTGATAATCTTTTGATTCTTAAATTACTATGTAGATTATAATCTTCACATCAATATTGATGTTGAGATTAAGTCAGACAAAGCAAAAGTTTTGTTGTTTTTTGTTTTTTTTTAAACAAGCTGTCAAGAATTTCTTAAAGATTTGGTATTAATTTTTTTTTTTTTTTTTAAGTTCTGAATCCAGGAAAAGACAATCAAGCTTTAAATTGCTTTAAAAGATGGAAGTACTTTAGGGGATTAACAATGACATCTTGAGCTTTAAAAAGCCAATTGGCAAGTTTTCAAGATTTTGAAATAAAAAAATTTATCCTTCAAGTTTTACAGCATATCAATCTTTTTAAGTCATTTAATGCCAGGAAAAATTGTTTTTGAGAAACATTTTTTTTATTACCCAATATGCACTATTTCACCCATATCTGGAGGCAATGTGGAGATTGCATTTATAATGTTATTTTAAATTTACATCAGATAAAAAAATGAGCAAAAGAGAAGTTTTATGATTTAAACCATTTGGGAGGTGAGGGATTAAAATCTAAAAAAAGAGAAATCTTTTTGGGTTTCTTTGTTTCACGGTACTTCAACATTAAAGAAGCATTATATGTTTTAATAGCATAAGAAATAAATCTTCCAAGGATATCATAAATAAATATACTATTCAGGCATATTTCATTAAAATGTTTTGTGAGAAAACAAGGGAAGAATTAAAAATATTAAAAAAGAAAAGTTAAAATTATTTTTAATGATATATATCTGAGTAATTATATTCTATCTATGTCTGTGTGTCTGTGTAAATGGAAAACATTGATATTTTAAACAGATGAATAAAACTTATTTTTTTTAATTAGTAACTAGTAAGAAATGGCTGTAGTTAGAAGTTATATTTACTGACTGAATTATTACTAATCTATTGCAGGTAACGTTCCTTAAACCATGAAAGAATGCTTACTTACAAAACATTTTTAACAAACCTGAGCATGAAACAAAATTATCTCCAGACCACTAGTCTACAAGTCATATGGCCACAACCAACTTATCCAATTAAACAATTTTCTGGTGTTTAGATATTTTAAGCAAAACAAAAATGTGCTTGACAATCCTTCTAATTCAGATCAGTAAATAAGTTTTAAATTAAAGTTAAATTCCCAAAGCCTGAGCAGATAACTTAGAATTCAAACAATAATTGCATTAATTCATAGACTGTTCCATTTTCATTTATTTTAATCATAAGAGTCTATCCTAATAGAACTAGGGGGGGATCCTTATTGACTAAATTAAACAGCAGACCAAATTGTAGAATTCATACTATAGAGAACCCCAAATTGCTAGTCATGAGTCCAGTAAGAAAGATACTACATTGATACACAAACATTTTCTGCTGTAACTCTAAAGTGACATTCTGGAAAACACTGAACATGTATTATACAAACATAAACTTGTGTGTGTGTGTGTGTGTGTGTGTGTGAGGGAGAGATAGATTGTAAAAATACATTTTTCATGTCTGTTTATATTTACTTTTGCTAGTTGAAAAATACTCTTTATTTTTCTTTAATGCAGATATTTATGTGGTCATGTGTGCAATAGAATAAAGTCTGAACGTTTCCATCATTCTTATATAACTTTGTACATGTGGATAAATGAAAAGATTTCTGAATTTACGATACCTAAACATACAAAAAGTTTTGATGTTTTACTTTGGGTTTATTTTTATCCAAAACTAAAAACTTTTTTTTGTATAATGTTTATCTGTTGTTTATATTTTTATTATTATCCTAAATTTATAGAAATAACTTGTTGTTATAAAGTCATAAAAAGAGAGAAAAGTTTTAGAAAATAGTCATTGATAAGAAGAAAAAAACAAGCTGGTATGCATTTTTAAATAATCATTGATGATCAAGAAAAGACTTAAACCACTTTTGAAGGTAGGATGGACAAAATCCAACAATAAATAATTTCACAATAGTTTGCATGAAACTTCAAAATTGAATAGAAAATAGGGAATCCAAAATATGTGAAAACTTTATTTTTAGAGTAAAAATAACATTAGGCTGCTGCTTGTAGCAGAGATTCTTATCATAAAGATGAAAAAAAAATCAGAGTGGAACAGCAGTAACCAGAGAAAAATCCACTTCCGCCTAAAAATAAATTAATACGCTTTACCTTCAAAAACTCCCACTTTCTATACGAAATCAAAAGAATAAAATTTGGCTTTTATTTAACTCCTAATAAATTACTATGATATGTGATTACACTTCACAAATATTTCAATAGTAATTACACAGATCTTAATAACTAATTATTGTTTTTAATAAATGATAATATAGGCGCCTACAAAAAAAAAAGAAATTAAAAAAAGGACCAAGATTTAAAAAAAAAATAATAAAAAAAGGAAAAAACATGAAATTTGTTATTTTACTAAGGCGTGCTACATAGAAATTTATATTAGAAAATTCTTATAATAAGGAAAATTTTTTAGGCGTAACTCTTATAAAATAAATTGATGCATAATTTGTAAAAAAGCAAAATCTTGGGAACAGGCTTTTAGCATAATGGTAAAAGTTCTGAGAGTGAATAAGACAGATAAAGAGGCACTGGAATCATAATAAGTGAGTTTGAATCCTAGTTAATTAAAAAACCCAGGTAGATAAGAGTAACTCGTCTAGGTGAAAGGTAACACTAATTACTAAAGCCTAGCAATATAATAAGCATAGAAAACTGGCTTTGTGCTTAACTTTGGTTAAATTTTTAAGAATAGAAAAAAATCTGTAATTAGGTGTTAAGATTAATTTTGCAATGTGCTAAAAGGTTTTTTATATTCTATTTTAGTTTCCAAGTTTTTAATTGTGTCTGAGTGCATAGAAATATGAAAATACAAAATTATTCAGTTCATTAGTTTGCAAAAGCTTTTAAAATTAATGTTGAGAATTATTTCTTTGGTTGTAAAAAGAAATTAGTTTTAGACATTAATAAGTGAAGTACATGCACAGAAATGAAAAACATAGTTATTTTGAATTCAGTTGAATAAATCATTTGCTTTAAATCATTTTCATTTATCATAATAATATGTCAAATTATTTTTTTCTTTAAACAATTTTGAATAAATAGAAACAAATAATTGAAAATGATTTACCATTAGTGAGTTGAGACCTGATTGTGAACATGATTGATGCAATTCTTACTCTAAAAAGATAGATTTTAATATTCTATACTATAAAATGCATTTTTTGAAAATGATATTCTTTCTTGTTTTTATAAAGAAACAAAAAAGTTGAGACATTGATTAGGAAATAAACTTTCAGCTAAATTTTATAAGATTAGAAATATTTTAACTTAAAAAATCAGTGTTTTTAGGGAGATTTTTTTAAGTTGTATTAAAGTAAAAGCTAGGGCTGTGATAATATGCTTTAATTAAACATTATTCTTGTCACAGACTGGACTATTTTGCGATTTTAGCATCTCTCAATTCTTTACTTTTTAGTAGGGCCATGACATACTTTTATTAAAAATATTCTTGTCACAGCCTTAATAACGAGGAATATGACAAGCATATTCTTTAATAAAAGAATATTGTCATACCCCTAGTGATAACAAAGGACTATTCAGGCGTTCTGTCTTTGGATTTGATTTATGTTTCTATTATAATTGGGTCTAACTAGTTTAGAAAATGATATGAAAACTAAACTAATGACTTATTTCAAATGTTTTTATTTTACATATTAACATACTTATAGTAATAAATTTTTTGTGAAAAAAAAAACAGTGGCAACATATATTTGAATGTCTGCAATATAACATTAATTCTATTTCAATTAGCTAATCAGTTTGAAATTATTAAACAGAGAAAAAACGAGAAGTAAAACATGCAATAAGTGCGACATGTTTACGAAGGGTGAGAAAAGGAAGTAATTTGCACACACAGACTTGAGTTAGTGAGAAATAGAAAAAGGTGTTTGGATCATTTAAAGAAGAGAAAATGTAAATTAATTAAAAATTTCTAAAGTTAGAGAACATTAAATCCATGGTACTTGGAAATATGTTCAATAAATGAAAAACAATCTTGAAGAAAAGCTTTCATTGTCCTGATAGTTTTAATAATAAAATGGAAAAATTAGAAAAATAATATTTTGCATTGATTCTATGAATCTACAACTGCTATAAAAACGATCTTAATTGTTCGTCTAAGGAACAGTCTCCACCAAACAAATTGAGCAGCGAGGGTAGGGCAGTAGTAAAAGCTTAGACTCTGGAATCTTATTATAAGAGTCAAAATCAAAGTAAAACCATAACATTCGCTTTCGGCTGCTTCTGGCAGATGAGGCTTGTTATCTCGGATGAGAAAATAACATTGACTTCAAAAACCCAGATGGATGATACTTGTCAACTCAAGAGTAACTCATCTAGGTGAAGAGTAACACTGATTACAAAAAATTCAGGAAAATACAATGAGCACGTAAAAATGGGCTTATGCCTAACTTTGTTTATTCTCTACCAAACAACTTTGCCAGTTTTTTGTATAAAGACTTAAAATTTGATATATGGGGTATTTAGACTTGTGGAGCAAATTTGATTTTCAGTCCAAAAAATAGTTGCTATGGGGTCAAACTTTAAAAATCAGATCATTGCGTCAAGGATACATTAATCGTTGGGGGTACCAGATAACTGCAATTTACTAAAATAACTTTCAGCTTTCAAAAAATTGATGACAGTTTATTTAGAAAGAAAAAATAATTTTTGAATTAGAAAAAACACAGATCAAAATGAGCTCAAATCCCTATGAGACTTACCACTGACTTGTGCGTGTTCAGTGGTTGAGCTGGCTAAACCTAGAGAGGTTAATATCATCACCATCATCGGCGGTCACTTGTGGTTAAGTATGACTGTCCATCATCTTGGTCCCTTTTGGGAGGACGTCTGCCTGTGATGTCTTTTAACATGGGGAGACTGATGCACCAGCAGTCACCACACAGCCCCTTGGCAAAGGATGGCCTTGTTCCAATGGCATGAATAACCCCGACGACTGGAGGCCATCCTCTGTTGCAGCCTTCATCGGCCTTCAGTGCCGTTATGTCATTGTAGACATTATCCGCAATATTCGCCGTTAAGGTCTTGCACTATTTAACCCATAGCTGAAGGGAAGATGGAGATTCATACCTTTGCCAAGGGTATTAGTCGACATGTCAACGTACACGGAACAACTTGGATTCAAACCCGCATAGTACGGTTCCGAAGTCCGATTGTCTATCCATTGAGCCACGTCAACTGCTTCAAGAGGTTAGTTGATGCACAGAAACACAATTTGCCAATGAGTAGTTTACAGTCATTGAAATCTTAATCATTCTTTTTTTTTGTTTTTGTTTCTTATCCATGAAAAAAATAATTTTTTAATGTCATATGTAAGTGTTAGATCCTCATCTGAACAGTTCAATGAATATAACTAAGATCTGCATTTATTTTACTTTTCACAAAGCAATAAAATGTCATAACAAAATGTTTCATTGAAGATCAGATCAGGTAAGTGGCTTATGCTTCATGACCCATGAACCATGAGGTCATTCAAGGTTTGTGGGAAGCAAATTGGCCAGTGAACAGCAAGGATTTCAACAATCAACTTGTAAAAGCAAAGATTTCGGCTTTATGTGTGTCAGTATACTGATCTCTGCAGGTTTAGTCGCCTTAACCACTGAACAGCCACGATTTAGTGCTGACTTCTTTATTTCTACAACTTTCATAAAAAAAAATTTTTTTTAATAAATCATATATATCACTCAGATTTGTAAATCACTTGACATTTTCCATCTTATAAATATTATATTATATAAATGATATTAAGGAATACTTAATCAAAACGGATTTCTTGATGGTTATCTTTTACAAACAACAGCATTTCAAGAGCACATTGGTCTTTAAAACTGTCATTATGATACCAAATAAGAAATATAATTTGGCTTTTGTAATTCATTTGGTAATAGAGCAAATAATTGATTAATAAGCAGTTTATCAATAAAACTTAGAATTTTGTATATATGAGAAAAATCTCTTTTTCAAGAAAAAGAAAATTCAAAAGATAGTTTAAAACTGGAAATTTAATTTGAACAAATTCTAGAATCAAATATCAACAATTCATGTCAGAATTGCTTTCAATAAACAATTTAACAATTCATTTTTTCTATTGATAATGTTATCTGCATACAAGGCATCTTTAAAACATGTCTAATATTTTGGAAAGTATATTTAAAATATGAAATTCATAAACAACCAAATTTTTTAGTACTATATTTGGTTGTGAGATCAATGAATTCCATTAATTATCATAACTCATAGAAAAATGAATTTAAGTTTTTATTTTTTTTACTTAAAAACTTTGTAATGTTTTATGCGGCAATATTAACCATTTCAACGAGTTCAAATCCCAGTCAAAACCATTACATTCACTTTAGCAGCCCCGGGCAGATGGGGTTCATTAGCTCAGGAGAGCAGCTCATCTAGGTGAAGGGTAACACCTAACATAAAAAGCCCGGGTAAGAGCACGTAAAATGGCCTTGTGCCAAACTTGGGTTGGTGCTCACCAAGTAAATATCATATTAACCATTTCAATAAAACTAATTCTAAGCTCAGAAAGTAAGTTTTTTTTTTCATATTACCCCTTGATAAGCAGAGAAAGAAAAATTTTGTTTACCCTTTTGATGATGGTAATTTCTTAACTAAACCATATCTAAACTCAGCAAATTGTTAAATTCTAGAACTAAGTAAAAACCACAAAATTTTCTTCATTTTTTAACAGACAAGTATTTGTGGATGAATCTATATGTAAGAGTGCCTTTAGATATAATGAAATAATTTTTTAAAGATGCTTATTTGGTAGTAGAAGATATGATTCTGTTGCTGTCAGATAAAAGATAAGACACCCACACTCACAACCAACAACTTAGTTTACAAAAATATTTTGTGTGAAAAAAGAAAAATAGATTCACAAGCTTTGTAAACATATACCATACCAGAATAACATGAGGTAATGCTCACAAAATAGGACCAACTTTTATTCCCACTATAGTGTTTAAATATTACATACAAATCAAAAGGTAAGAATTTGGTTTACAATGGAAAAATTGCTATTTGTTCTCAAACATGACTAACAATGGCTGAAATAGTAAATAACACAAAGCAAGCCTCTTGTAATCCTGGTTGATGACTTGGCTTTAAATATAAGAGATTTTTAGGAAATTTTGCTGGGATAAAAACATGTTTGAAGTACCTAAAGACAATGAATATTTTAAAGAAGACATTGTACGAAAATTCTACGTTAATTTATCTAACCTTATATATAAATGGAACTCTCTCTGTGTGTGTGTGTGTGTGTGTGTGTGTGTGTGTGTGTGTGTGTGTGTGTGTGTGTTCCCTATGGATTCCAAAAATGGCTGAATCGATTTTCTTGAAAACTTACACAGATGTACTTCATGTGTCTGGGGGTAATTTTAGCTATATCTTGTCTCAAAATACCCATAATTATTATCTAAAATTGATAATTCAAACAGAATATTGTTTTATATTAAAATCTACTAAGAAGATGTTAAGAACTTAAACAATTGATAGATTTTAATAACAAATCTTACTTTTATGAAAATAGAAAAAATTGTTAACCTTTCCAATCCCAGAAATACTCTTTATATTTCTGTGAGTTAACAAAGGCCATATAGTTTTTCAGTTTCCTTAAATATTTTAAACGTAAAACATATTACAAGAGTAAAAGTTATGGAATTAATCAGCAAAAGAACATAAAATCTTAATTTAAACTCTTTGATATCAATGTTTATTGAAACAAATGAGGTAATATTGAATCAGCAGCAGAAAGCTTTTCATGGTTGGTGTGATCTATTGATTCTAAGTGAATGCATACCAAAAGGAATTTGAAACACAGCAGTAAACTTTGAGCAGCAAAAATTTACTAAAGCATTAAAAAGCAAGAACAAAGTAACAAGTAAATGAAAAGAAATATAATGAGAAAAAAAGATTGGTAATTTTTATTTTGATGCCAATTATAATGAAATAATCCACTTCAAATTAAATGAGTTTGTTCAGAAGAAACAACAGTACTTAAATCTTCAAGGATCTGGATTAAAACCAAATTTTGTAGCGTTTAACAAGAATGAAGTCAACAAAACAAAGTGATCAATTTCTTCAGATTTGCTTCTTATGAATGAACCAATTGAATAACTGAACTGGAAACCAAAGAAAAAAGAAAAAGAAAGAAACCTGTACAGAAGCAAACAAATACAGGCACACTTTTTTACTTCTTAGCCCAAAACTAAGAACAAATATTTGCTCAATGCTAAAAACAAAATTGATTTTGACTGTTTACAATTATCATACTGTTATACTGATCTTTATTATTGATTTATTTCCCCTCCCCAACGGCCTTGTGCCATATTTTGTAATTTTACGAAATAAATATTATACTGATCTTGATTGCTACATATGCAGGGTTTCAACATTTATACTTTCCACTCTTCTTCAGGTGGTACTTAGAAACAAAAAATGTTGATTCTTCCCAGAAGTTTGGATCAAACCATTCCTTTATGTTTATTTCTTCTCCAGGTATTTCTTAGTTGACTATTTGAAAGACCTACTTGGGAACTCAAATAATGTGGTCAAAACATATTTGGTGTATTACCTGCAAGAGTGGCGCATTAGTAAAAGCTTGGATTCGTATTACGTGAGTTCAAATCGCAGTCAAAACAATTACATTCACCTTTTGCTACCTCGGGCAGATGGGGCTCGTTAACTCTGAAGAATAACTCTTCTAGGTGAAGGGCAAACCCATTCAATTTCATATGAATGTTATTAAAGTGTGGGCTACAGTTAATGAAAATCAACAATTATGAAAATTAGCTTGGAATACTTAACTAACACCAATACCAAGACTGAAATGATGGAACAAGGACAATCTACTGCAAGGAATAGATTTAAAGATTTGGTTTAAAATTTAATAAAGCTCTCTTATATCAACATGGAAGAAGCTGAAAAAAACTTGAAGCTATATTAATCAAAATGTGAATAATGTCATAATTAACGTAAAGCTAATAAACAAAACATTGTAGATAGTGTAAACTAACAAGATTTATTTTTAAAAATAGAGACAAATGATGTTTTTTATCTTTATGACATTTGGATTTTTTTTAATTTAAATTTTAAAAATTCCATCTCTAGAATTCCTTTTGTTATGCCATTTTTTTTTCTGGAATTAAAATGAGTATTTCATGTCCAAACAGTCTGCATGTTACAAATGCCTTGGGTTTGTTTTTGTTTTGATGATTTTTAGAACATCAGCATTTTAATTGACTGGGGAGGGGGGTATAAAGGAATTTATACTCTCTACTAAAGTATTAATCTGAAAGTTAACATCGCAGACCAAATAAAATTTTGCACTTGTGAATTACCATTAAGTCCAGTTATAAACTCTAAAGTTTTATAGTTTGCTCTCATAATTTAGAATTCATCGAAAAAAAAATTTTTATTTATTTTCCCTGGGTATAAGTATTTGGATGTAAGAGGTTTTGACTAACAAATACTCATTTGGTTTTTGTCTAAACTACTTTTAATTGTCAGCTAAGTCTGAAATAAGTGAAATAAGGCAAGATTTAGTCAAGCCAAAATGCATCAATAAATTAATTACATGAAATTCTGCATGAATAATTCTTTAAATTCTAATTAATTGAATTCTAAATTAAAAATCAGATTAGCAAATCAGAAAAAAATTTTTTTTTGGTTCTGACAATCCGCGACTCATGATTGCATACTAAAATAGAAGGGTGCACCCTTAAAGTTATCGTGACGATAATCATAAACAATTATCAAATATATTGATTTGTGTGAATTCTGCCTTTTTTGACAAAAAAATTTTTTTTTAAATATGCTAAATTATTTTCAATGAAAACATAGGACTTTTTTTGGGAAATAAATGAAAAGAATTTTAAAAATGCATAAGTCATATCTCCCTGAACAAAATGAAAAGAAAATTATATCTTATAAAATGTATTTATCACAAATTGATTGATTGAACCATAAGAAAATAAAAGATTTCGAGTAGACACTTTTAAAGCAAAGATTAATAACTGATCAAATCCCTGTCAAAGCAAAGTATAAAATCATTTTTTTATTTAAATGTACATGGAAGATATTTAAAACTTAAACAAATGATAACAAAAACCTATCTTTACTATTAAAGCTTTTAAGCTAATCTGAACTTAGCCACCATAACTTAGAAAAGGCGAGCAACATAATCATTTCATTGATTGGTTGGTTGGTTTTACAGTCTGCCAACCCATTTTAGAAACCTAGATTTGAGGATAAGAAATATTGAAACATTTTGAAAAGAAATAATCCGACAGTTTCGAACAAACATTAGAATACAAATAATTTGCATTCCGGTTGATTTTTTTGGGGGGGTTGGATTCAAGAAATTCAAGAAATAGGTTTTCACTTTTTATTATTCTTATCTAAAATTTTTCCAAATGAAATATCAATTTTTGTTTTTGAGCTTAGGGAAAAATGCGATCTCATAGTTTTAAGATTTGACGAAACGAGAATTTGGCTGCGGCAGCATTTTGCAATCAGCATTTAGTGAGAGGAAAAAAAAGATATTGATATGAGGTCATTCAGAGAGTATATAGCGAATTAAAAGGCACTGATTCAATGTAAAGAACATGGGGAGTTTACATGGATCCGGTTGCCTGGGTGGACGAAAAGTTGAAGAATCTGAGACATTGGATTAATTAAGATGTTTTGTTTTCATGAGACTAAAACTTGATCTATTGCATTGAACAGTTGGTTGTATGTATGTTATTTTCGGCAAAATAAATTGTGGAAGTACTCTGGTTGACAAACCAATTTATGTATAGAATTCATGGATAATAAACAAAAACTGTATATTAGAAAAATGTTTAATTATTAATTTGATCAATCAAGTCTGTCTTTTTGGCATAGAAACAGCACACCAGAAAAAATCACATTTATAAACAGAAATAAAACACCCTTTTTAGTATCACATGGTACAAAAGCAAAATTATTGACTATCATACTAATGAAATACTTTCAATACTGATATTTATCAGTTTCAATAGCTTTGAAGATCATGGGATCCATGATGCATTCTTTTCTTCAACTTGGCCTCATTTACCACATCCATAGCACATTGATTACTCCTGCATCCCCCTCAAATTAATTTACTCCATTTGGGGTAATTTACCTCTCTCTCTCCCTCATATAATTTTTTTATTTTCAATTAACCTAAGTTTCGATTAAAATCAAAAAGTATGTATTTTCTGGTTAGACTCTTTCAATGTTACTTAAACCTAATAGTAGCAATAACACAATAACAAGAAAGATATTGTCTGACAAAATCATTTTAGTATTTGATCTATAGAATAAGTTATCATCAACATTGATGAAGGAATATCCTCGCTGAAGTCTTAAGTTAAAATTGGAGAAATTATGAAATGATTCTAAATACTGAGTAGAATTACAGTAAATTCAAGAATGTAGAAAAAACATATATGATAGTTGGTTTGTCAAAACTTTGATTAAATTTCGTTAGAATTTATTTACACTAATATCAACGTAATTATTCTTTAATTATGACAGGAGACAGGGTCCCTAGGAGTGGATCTCTTAAGCTTAAACTAATACTAATGATAAGTAACAAAAATAATTATTTTCTTTCCAACTATCAATTAAATAATATTAAATTCTTCACTACTAAAAAGTTCTTTCGTTATTGGGCAAAAAGCTACAATAAAAATGAGTAGAAATTAACACTTTAAACCCTAAAGAACCAATATATAGGCCCAGGCAATTTAAGGCAAAGAAAACCCACTAACACAAATATTTCGGCCTAAATTTTTGGACCCTGACTTAACAAAATTAACAACTAGTCACTCAGAGCTGTTTTATCAAAGGACCATATTAGAGCCGAAATTTCAGTGTGTTTATTTTTGGCTTAGGTTTCTTAGGCCAATATATTGGCCCTTTAGGGTCAAAAGGGTTAAGAGAAAAATATTCAAATTAAGCTAAACAAAATCAATTATAGATTGATTTAAAAAAATATATGAGTAAAAATAAAACCATTCAATAATTGAGACATTTTCTGAAGAATGACAGAACACAAAGAGAAGTAGAAGGAAAATTCACAGAATTTTTAAATCCATAATGCAAGAAATAATAAATAACTACTGAAGCAGAAATAAACATTAAATAGAAAAGAAAGAAAAAATAAATTAATCTTTAGATATAAATTTGTTTATTCTACAATTCTAGAAGATTCATATCAGCTGATCTGCAACCAACAGTTGCCATTAGCAACAATGTAGAAAATTGAAGTTTACCAGAATTTAGACAAATATCAATTCCAGTCAACTGGGGACAAATAAAGAAGAATCTTAAAGTGTCAGTACATTAACAGAAAAGCTCCCAGCAAGTAAATTGTTTGAATAGCCAACAAAGCATATGACTATTCCAGTTTCATAACTTGAAGTATTGTTTAGGGGTTGGTGCGGTTGTTTACTCATGAACATGATAAATAATAGATGCTAAATAATATCTAATATTCATCTTTCAAATTATGGTGTGTAAATACACACAGCGACAGTGGAGCATTGGTAGAAGCTCGGGCTCTGAGATCGTATTACGCGAGTTCAAATCCCAGTCAAAACGATTACATTCACTTTAACTGCCTCGGGATAGCATCTCCTCTAGGTGAAGGGTAACACTGAATTAGAAAAGCCCAGGTATTTAGAGCACGTAAAAATGGCCATGTGCCTAACTTGGTTTGGTGCTCACCAAGTAAATATAATATAAGTTAACAATTCACACATTGGATGAAGTTAGAATTTAGCTGTCATGAAAGAATTCTTATTGAAGACTAAATTGAATAAAAAAAAATTTCAACATATTTCAAATTTAGCAGAGACTAATTGGTCTAACTGTTTAAGGTTTACAATAATCCTTTAAAAAATTAATCGAAATAAGAAGACCTGATTAAAGAAAAGAGGGAAGTAGCTGCAATCCAAAATAGTAATGAATTGAATGTAGCTGGCTTGAGGCTTACTATCTCTACAGCCTGCCTAAAACCTAAAGTCCAGGATATGAGATTCAATAACCTGTTTAAAAGTCAAGAAACCAAATAATATTGGGTAAAATTTAATGAAAACCCTAAACTAGCTGTTAAATTAAATAGGGATTCCTTTTCACAAAAACCAACAAAACCTTTAAAAAATAAACTCCATTAAAAAAAAAAAATCACAAAAGTCACTCTTGTAAATGCTCAGGTGAATTATAATTATTGTTATTGCTATTTAATTTCGGTAAATCTGCTCAACAACAACAAGCAGCAAGTTTTTTTAAACCTAATAAAACAGTAAAAGGAATTTTATTTCTTATCAATTTGAAATGGATATATCTAAAAGAACATCAACATATGTCACAGTCATATGATAACTAGAACAAAAGGTCCATACCCTTGCTGGTTTTGTACCTAAGAATTCTAGTAACCTGATTTTGGTGTAGTCTTTTTAATTGATCTTTTCAAGTAATAGTTGAAAGAAAGAGTTTACACTATAGTCTAAATGAGAAAAAAATTAACAGATCCTCAGTTTAGTCCATTTATATGATGTAAAAGTATTCCCTTTTTTACATGAAACAAAGAATAAAAGAAAAAACGTCTTTTGTAGTTATTTTATCCCACTCCTAATTGGAGGGGGGCTTCTCTCACTTAGTGGAGGAGAATGTGTCCACACTTCTGTCAGTGTCCATACACTTGATGAGCAAATTAAATTAGTCACAATTATCTTTCTTTGATTCATTAAAAACTCCATTATTTATGAATGGTGGAGATAATATTAATAATAATAATAATAATAGACTGAATGAAAATAAATTAATTCCCAACAAAAATGTATGCAAATATTCAAATTAATACAAAAATTGAGGTAGAATTTGATTTTTAAAAAAATACTTTGATACCCATTTGCGCAATAAGTAGTTTTCCAAATAATTTTTCATCTTTTCTAAAAAGAAAAAAAACAACCTTTATTCCCAAATTTCCTAACAAATCTACTGTTTTTGAAATGGAATTGTAATTCAATTAGTTCTAGTTTCAAGTTAAAAAGCAGGAGGCAGACACAGGCTGCTTGCCTGCCTGCCAGTCAATAGGTAATGGCGAGAGAAAAACTGAAGAGAAACCCTTAAGTGGATAATTAGAAGAGAAAATCGATACCAGGTCTAGGTTTATCCATACCATCCAACCATCCATCTAAAAAATTTGAATAAAATATTGTAAATTTAGATTAAGTGAGTGGTTATTTCATATCACCTGTAGCAAGAGAAACAGCTTTTTGACTAGAACCACCACCACCACCACCAATAATTTATTATTAAAAGAATTATATACAACCGGTAAACTAAAAACTAATAAACTAAACAATTATTTCCTACTTGCAATGAATGGAAAAATATATTCTTCATGCTAACAACAAACAGTGTGAATGAAGTTCACTTCTCTCATATTACTCCCCTCCCTCCTTAATCACTCACTCATACAACCAGTGAACAACAAACCACTCATTCATTCACCACGCGAAAAATCATTATCGATTTTAAAGATGTATTGAAAAATACAATATGGAAAATGAGGTATTAGGATTATTTTAGCTTAATGTCTTCTTGCCCATAAATACCTAAAAGGAGAGAAAAGAAAAAGAGTTGAAAAATAGCATAAGAAAAAAGATTTTTTTAAAATAATGAAAAATATCTAAATTAATTTCGTATTTCTGACACCTTACAACACAAAGCAAAAAAAAAAAACACACCGAAAGCAAAACTTTCAAGTTATTAAACATTATTAATTTAAATTATACAAAAGTTCAAGTTTTCGTTGACATTAAGAAAGTGTGTGTGTGTGTGTAAATGCCAGGGTTGTTGTTGGTGTGGTGTGTGTGACTGATGATGTTGATGTCTGTGTAGGGTTCAGGGAATATCTGAACCAACACCAAAAATACCACATATTTATTCATTCACAATATGTTCACACAAAAATGAAATGTGCTTTTTTATTTTTGGTATCCAAAACGATGAAAATACTAGCAGTATGGGGAATATCTTTAAAGGAGGCATTCAAGGAGGAGGTGACTGTGGTGGGGCGACTTTTTATATCTCTTCTTGTATAGACACATGTGAAGTAAAAACGCAGAGAAACAAATATATTTACACACAAAGTGGAAACGTAAGGGTTTTTTTAATGAATTTTTTAGTCCTAAATTCGAAACATGAGTTAAATCTTTTTTTTTTTTCTTTTTTTGGTGCAAGTAAATTAAAAGTAGTCTCACAATAAATCTTGTTTTATTTCTAAAACCTTTTATTTTGAAACACAACCATTTTTCTGTTCACTAATTCAACTCTCTTTTTTTTATCTTTATTGGCAATACAAGAAAGTGGTTTGTTTGCAGGTTTTACGAATTAAAATAGAAAATCATTTAAAGAAGCTAAAGCTGTAACTGAAGTCATAAATTGAACAAATTTCGTAAAAAATCGCCTTTTTAGTCCAAGCTAAGTTTATTGCTGTGCTTCTACTTTTTACAAAAAATAAAGAAGTTCTCAAAACCAAAAAAGAAAAAAAAAAGCATGGACTAATAATTAGTTCTATCCATTAATAATGGAGTAGTGAGTTGACAGACAGACACCCACCCGGATATTTTACGTTTTAACTTAATAGAAATAATTAAAAGGATTATCACGTCTTCTTCGTCACCATATACACACATCCATTAATAGTTTCCTTGCGTCACAGTCAGTCAGTCACACTGACTTGTACAGATCTCAAGGAAAGGGAAGGATGGAAAAACGAAATATTTTCTCCGCATTTTTTGCCGGTCCCTCCTATCAAGAGAGATCGAAAGAATGAAGAAGCAGCAGGGATGGGGCGAGGGACGGCGGAAATAATTTTTTTAAAGTCACTGTGTGTGCTATCTGAAAGAATGTGCTGAATGGGGGGGGGAGGCCAGAGAGGGCGGTGTGGATGTTGTGTGTCTTCTTGTCTTCTTCTCTTTTTACACAAACAACCAGCTATGGCCGAGAGACTGTTCGTTCCGTTGTTGTTGTGGACTTAGAAAAATGTGTGGGTGGGCGAAGATTCAATGAATCCATCCATCCATACCATACATCATACACACATTTACTCACAGACAGACAGACGTATTCGCTCTCACTCCAATTCGTCGTCTTCGTCGTACACACCCGTTCCGTTTTCGTTGTTTGTTCGCGAAAGTGTATGAAAACATGAATGAAACATCATAAGTGTTTTTTTTTTCGGCGGGGGGGGGATTTAAAGACATTTAAGGTAATAATAATAAATGATTTTATTTAAAAATCGTAACGGAGATACTTTTTAAAATACAAAAATAAGGAATTAAGGTAAAAATCTGTCTAGCCTTAAAAGAATTAAAAAAAAACAAGTCCCCTAATTTCATTGTTATTTTTATTTACTAAATAATAAAGAACCAACAACCAAACCACCGAGAGCTCATAAATACTAAAGAGAGCAAGAAAGAGTACTCAGAGCCCTTCATAAAAAATAAAGGTCTGGCAGGCCTTCAGTGCTAGAGTTTGTATTTTTTGTGTGTTCAGTATTACTTTTGGTAAAGGAAAGATAAAATAAAATAAATTATCTTCATTTAGATAATCCAAGAAATACAATTTCGTTATTCATTTTAAAGAGAAAAAGAGAGGGAGAGAAGAAAAAAAACAGTAAACAAACAACTGGTTGAAAACGATATGTTCGCAATAATCGGAAAGGGACTTTTAATTTTTCTTTTATGTAACTTAATTTTAACGAATTTTTGTCATTCCTTTTTACATTAAATAAAGAAAGTAATAGAAAGGCTTAGAAACAAAATTTAAGTGACAATGAGAAAATAAAATAAAGCTTAATTGCTTAACTTTAAGTTCTTTGGTTTTCTTAAAAATTCAGACTTTTCATAACTCTCGTGTCCACGCCCCTCGGGGTTTATAAAAACCAGGTGATTTCTAACGAACATCATCACAAACAAAAATGGGATCCTTTTTTTTAATACATATAAAACGGTATTATGTTTTAAAATTACTTAAACCATATAATATATTTCTCAAAAGTAATAACAGTCAAATGGTTTTAGCAATTTATTTCGAACAGGAAGTAAATATCGTGTCGACATTAAAAACCCAAATTTTAAGTTAATCTGGAAATCTAAGATTTTTTTTTTATTTTGTAAAAAGAGCGAATATCTTTGCATAAAAATATTTTTTATATAATCTTAAAAATACTTTGTATAAAAACGAAAATCTAAAAAAATACATAGGAATTTATTTTAGGCTAAAGAAAAATAAGAAAACTGAAAATAGGGGAAAATAGGTTACGTATGTAAAAATATTTTAATATTAAAAAAAAAAAATAGAATAAAATATACATTGGACTGGATTTAGATTATTGTTGAATGAATTAATTCAAGTCATATACAAATATAAATACAATATAATTTTTTCTTTTTGTCTATTATTATCATTATTCTTAAATATAAAGGGGAAAAGAGTACTAGCAAAGAGAGAAAGAGAGAGTGAGCAATCAAGGATAGATATTTGGAAATCAAAAGTAAGTACTACCTACCTGATCGTCTACTAACATATCCTCAGTACTGGCAGCTCCCTGTAAAAAAAAACGATAGCTAAATAAGAATAAATTTAATCCATTATTATTTTTTTTGCTTTGTTAGATTTCAAAAAAAAAGAAGAATTCATTTTATTTCAGAAAACAATTTAAAAAATGCTTCCGGATTTTCCAATTTTAGGGAGAGGTTTTTGACACCCTCCCCCTAAAAAAAAGGATTTATTTTTTTAAAACTGAATTAAATAAAAATAAAAACTTTATCAATAAGATTATTTTCACGGGAAAGGGCACATTTCTATGATTTTATTTCATTTTTAACGTAATTTGTTTACTTTTTAAAGTAAACAAATTTTAGCAATTTTTAAATAAACCGGTCGGTGTCGGACCACTGACTGAAAAAGGAAACTGCTTTTTATTATTCTATAACAAATAAATATTTGTAACAAATTAAAACTGATTCCAGATTTTATAAATTTAAACCATTCTTGATAAGAATTAATACTTTTTTTCTAAGAATGGAAATACAGAATATTATTTTAAAAAGTGATGACGACTTTTTGAAAAAAAAAAAAGTTTCGAACCAGAGATTATTATTAATTATTATTATTATCATTTATTACCTCAGTCTCTTGAGCCACTTCCATGCGTCTCCATGGGTCTGCTAGCGAAGCCAGCGGCATTTTTGGACTGAAAAGCGGAATTTTGATTGAATTTCTTTCTTTTTCTTTTTTTTAAAAAATGATATTATTTCCAATTTAGATTGTCTCCACCTCAAGCCGCTACTACCTACTTTCCGATCTGAGCATAGACATAAAAATGGCGTCGTCAGTGAAAACGAGGCTATGACCTGCTTATCGCCGAACAGACAGCAGCAGCAGAAATAAATGAACACTAAGAATTTTAAGGTACCAATAATACCATCTATATGATTATTGGAAATCCTGCTTAAAATTAAGAACTATTAATCACCACCATAAATGTTATTTGTACCTCTTAGTACGTGTAAAACCTTTCTCTCTTTTTTTTCTTTTTTGTTCTTTTCACAAACCAAAAAAAAAATTTGGATTAAAACTGAGAATTTAAAAGTTTCTCCAGAAACTAAATTCACTGAAAATTACTTTGAGTTTTTAGCTTCAACATAAAGGTACTTTCAAATACTGATTAAAGTTTTATTAGTAGTAGATTTTCATTCTAAGAAAACCTCTTTTCAGTTAGATTGTGAAAATGTATATAAAGTTGGATAAAAGTATGTGTTTTTGAAGATGTGTGGATTTTAATACATAATGGAAAATGTGCTCGAAAATTGAAGAAAATATATTTTTTTTAGGATTAATACCAGGTGAACAACTTGGGGTTCTCTTTGCACTGCCTTAACCTCTTCTTAAATAGCAATTAAAAATTTAACCCATCTTTAGCCAAATTGTATTTTGAAACTAAGGGAGATTTATCTTGTCAAAAATAATTGTTCAAATAGCACAAGTTCTCTCAACCTTTCTTAATCTCTTAATCTGCAATAACAATTTAACCGTTTGAACCCTAAAGAACTGATATATCAGCACTGATGATTTAAGACAAAAGAAGACATACACACACACACACACACAACGATATTTCAACCTTCCATCTTTGGACCCTGACTTAGCATTATTAACAAATAGTCACTCAGAGTCTTTCTGTTAAAAAACCATATTAGGGTCGGAATGTCTGTGTGTTTTTTTGCCTTTGGTTACTAAGGCCTATATAGCGGCCCATTAAGGTCAAAAGGGTTAAATTTTTTTTACTCATAGCACATTTTGAAACCAAGGGTGAGATATCTTGTCCAAAATTAAAATTTCAAATTGTACCAAAAGGCAAATAAGCTCACCTTTCTTAGTCAGCATTAATAATACAATATTTAAACATATTAAAAATTTATTTAGAAACAAAATATTTTTTATCAGAAAACCTGCTGCTGCTGCTGGTTGTTTTGATGTCACTTGTTCTTCATCCTGATCTTCTGATTCTGGAATCTCTCTCTCTCTCTCTCTCTCTCTCTCTCTATCTATCTATCTATCTATTTATCTATCTCTATCTATCTATCTATCTATCTATCTATCTATCTTTCTTTCTTTCTTTCCCTTTCTCTTTCTCCATCTGGGAATGTAATGAGCATGTAAAACTAGCCTTGTGCCTAACTTGGTTCAGTGCACAAACAAGTAGATATCTTATACTATACATTAATGGGTGAGTCCAAAGTATTAGAAGATGATCTAATGGAATTTCCATAGTATTAGATTTCATAGTCTTGAAGTTCTGACTACTGACTCAGTCCAAAGGAATGGGTCAGTCCAAAAGTATTAGAAGTATTTGACCAATCAAATGAAAATTCCAAAAGATTGGATTCAACATTCTTGTAATCGTTGTGTATACTGACTCGGTTAAGCAAAGGATTAGTCTAAAATTATCAGAAGTATTTAACTAATCTAATGGAACTTCCAAAATATTGGATTCCAAAGTATTAGATTTCTAATGCCAAAGGTGGTCCATAAGTCCTAGGTTAATCTTATGTTTTATACATCTAGAAGGTCTGTATTGTCCCAATCATTTTCAGGACACAGTATGATACATCTCATGGTGAACAGCTTATATTCCCATTTGGCATATTTTACTTCTACAATGGATTCTGGTTGAATCCTTTCTTAAATTTATTTTTTACCAATTTAAGGGTGTCACTATTGATTTTATGTTCATGTATATTCTCTCCATGTGCTGGTTACAATCCATTATTCAAGAGTGAATTGATTTGTATCACACATCTGAAATAAGAGAAAATATCCCATAAATTATAAGGTCATAAGATAATACCATGCGTCTATATCATATAATAAAGACCCTAGTGTATTAATTTATTCATTTATATATATTTATCATATCATGCTTGTGGCATTCTATGCTTGCTGGTATATATTACAATGCTCTAAGAATTAAAAGCTAAAATTTGTAGCCTGCATCAATAACCCCCAACCATCTATTTTTATTTTTGATGATTACCATAAAATATAGAGGTTGGTTGGTTGGTTGGTTGGCTTGGTTAGTTGATTGGTTGGTTGGTTGATTGGTTTCTTGGTTGATTGGCTTGGTTGGTTGGTTGGTTGGTTGATTATCTTTGATGGTTGGTTGGTTGGTTTGTTAGTTGATTGGCTTGGTTGGTTGGTTGGTTGATTAGCTTGGTTGGTTGGTTGGTTGGTTAGTTGGTTGGTTGGTTGACTTGGTTGGTTGGTTGGTTGATTAGTTAGTTGATTGGCTTGGTTGGTTGATTGGTTGGTTGGTTGATTGGTTGGTTGGTTGATTGGTTGCTTGGTTGGTTGATTTGTTGGTTGGTTTGTTGGTTGATTGTCTTGGTTGGTTGATTGGTTGGTTGGTTGGTTGGGATATTATCTTTTACTAAAATGTGATTTTATGAAACAAAAACAATTTTCTATTAAAATGTTTTTCTTTTACAGATAATTTTTTTTTTAAATTGTGTGATTTCAATGTTAATTAGAGGAATTGAGAAGCTCGTACATTTTCCAGTGGTATTTTAATTTTGCATTAAATTACTTTTCATATGAAAATAAAGCTTAATTATATACTATTTCTTTGTTTATTAAAACCTCAAAATTTATATTAGTGAAAAGGGGACTATTGTTTTATGATAGTTGAGACCACAAGTGTGTGTGTGTGTGTGTGTGTGTGTGTGTGTGTGTGTGTGTGTGTGTGTGTAGAAGAGAGAGTGAAAGAGAGACATAAGTAAATTAAGTTTTATTTGTTTCGGTTATTCTGAACTTGTGCATTAATTTTATCTTCTGCTCAACATCCTGTTCCATCACGTCCATTTTGTGTGTGACAAACAAAGAAATACTGATAGTGAATTCTAGAAACTTAAACTCCTTAAATAAGGATTGGCATTAAATTATCAAATAAATGTCTTTTCTATGCTGCAATCAAAAAATTCAGTCTTTTAAAAAAAAACTTTTAAGATATCAAACACGTCACACAATGCTGTTAATTTAATCAACTGGTCATACAATATAATTAAGATATAATATTAACCCTTTAGACACTGACTTATCAAAATTACTTAGTAGTCACTGGGAGTCGTTATATTAGAAGAACAAATCAGGGCCAAAATATTGGTGTGTCTACTAATGCCTTGTGTCATCAGGACGATATATCGGACCCTTAGAGTCTAAAGCAGTCATTCCCAACGTGGGGCACATGCCCCACTGGTGGGGTATGGCAATATATTGGTCGGGCATGAGCAGGACGTGCACCCTTGGGCTTACTATACCAAAGACTATAGGGCAATTCGAGAATGAGTTATTTTTTTCATTATTTTTATTATTATTATTATTATTATTACTCTCTTTCATTGATGCCATGTTTTTTGGAACCTTGTTTAGATACAATTTAATGGCCTTTTAAGCTTACTTCAATGAATAATAGAGGAATTTTTAGTGACAAAAACTAAATATCACAAAGGGGGGCATTAGGATTTTAGAAATGCCTAGGTGGTGCATCGCCCAAAATAGGTTGGGAACCACTGGTCTAAAGAGTTAAACAGGGTGCCTAAAAAGTACTGTGGACTTTTGGCATAAAAAAATTAAAATAACTAATACAACACTTAGACAATACAATTTTTACCAATAAAAAGGTTTTATTTATTTACAGTATCACAGCTTATAAAGTGGTCTGGGGTAGTTAACACCCCTATTTATGGCACAATATGAACTTGCCCAGCTGTATGTAAGCCAGCCATTTTGACATCTGGGACAGAGAATACATACGGTGCCTGGCCGTACGAGTGATAATTAAACTCATATTCTTCATGTTTGTAAACCCATAATTAGGGACACAACATAAAGGATATGCTGGAAATACCCTCTATTAGCATTGACATTATTTTTAACTGCACAGCAAATTTTTGAACACCCTGTATATATATAATTTGTAGAGTAAGATTGCCTGTATTCATAGTTAGAGAGCTCAATATCAGTGATAGAGCAGA